>JASAMV010005307.1:0-12933 GCA_030248065.1 Rhynchonema sp. JSB1_4
AACTGAGTCACGCTTAAAAGCAGGGACCAACCGAGTCACTAATTCAACAGGTATGGTCCCCACTGATGAGCCCGACTCCCAACACCGCAGCTCCGAGCGACCACTTAGTGCATCCCCCTCGTCACAGTGCTGCATCCGGATGGCTCTGTGTCGGTGACAGTCACACTACCACTGTCACGCTGTGATGAAGCCTTGGGGCACCTTTGGGCAACGGCCCCCTGTCTGTTCGTCTCTGTGTTGCACATGACTGACGATGGTCGACATTGACACTCGAACATGTCATCTTTGGTGTAACATGTGTGCAATTGTTGACGTATTGCACTACTAACGGTCATTGTGAACACGTGATGTTTCACTGGTGTCACACATGCGACGAAACATCAACTGACCGGATGTCTGTACAGCTGGGTCTAGGTGCACAGCGTGTAGAGTGGTTGTGGGGTTTGCACTCGAGCTCACCAGACATGTGCACCAAGAGCACCTCACTGCCAACACTGTTCGTGAATGTTTCAGTTGGAAAGACACTTTGTTGACACAAGTGGGAACCAGCTGAGTGATTAGGTGTCACTTGTCAACTTCAGGGCTTGTCCGCACCAACAATGTGCAATGCCCCTTCTTGCACACAATGAGACCAAAGGCAACAACACAGTTTATTTGGTTCTGGCTAGTGGCGTTGGAATGGTCCTGTCTGCGCCCAGCGTGCAAATCTCATATTCTGATCTCAACCTAAAGCGCGCTTCTTCGAGAAGAGAAATACGGTCTGATAACTGAAATGTCTTCATTTGGATGTTGTCAATTTGAAAGTTGCTGAACACCTTGAAAACCGTACATAGCTACGTAGTTGTGCCCAAAATTGTGCGGGTCAATCGCAGAGCCAGGTTTCCATTGGAGCTTGGCCTCACGACGCTTGTCACTACAGTTTCTGCCTCAACAGTTCCCGCCCCGGTCTATCCAATGGACCAAAAATTA
Source organism: Rhynchonema sp. JSB1_4 (assembly GCA_030248065.1). Lineage (NCBI taxonomy): Eukaryota > Metazoa > Nematoda > Chromadorea > Monhysterida > Xyalidae > Rhynchonema > Rhynchonema sp. JSB1_4. Next base: position 970 of record JASAMV010005307.1, read on the forward strand.
TGTTTCATTCATCCCAGAATATATTGCGCTGACACACCCCGAGCTGTGCAAAGCGCAACAACCCGCAGCGCCCATCCAGCTGCTCTTGTCTGTGTAACTGAAACATCACAGACTAAAGTCATGCAACGATCTGTGTTTTATCCAAAGACGGGTTTCGCTCGCTTTGGCTCGGGGCAATCACACGGTGCACATGCATTGGAAGACACCGCTCCGCTTGTTTGCATGCATACACAGGCCAAGCACCCACTGGCATCTGCACTGTTCTTGATGTTTTCGCTTGAAGTGAGCATGAAACATCAGTTACGCTCATGGTGCCGATATAGTGAGGTTAAGTGCCGGATATAAAGGTGCCTGGTCTCATCGGTGTGAGCAGCTTTCGGATCCATCGAGTCGTATCTCGTCGCACCAAAGAAATACAGTAACAAACCGGAATTTTGATCTGACCTCTGTGATGCACAGTAACAAGCAGCACGGCACGGTAAAAACGGCAATCAGATTTGTGAAGCTTCTCTTAACTCTACGCCGTTTTTGCCGCTTTTTTGCCCCAGTAAACTGTCTAGCATATGAAACATCAGCTTGTCGGTTGGTCATGAGCGTCAAATCTACTTTCTGGTCGAGAGACTGGGACAAACGGCAGTGCCACCAGAAGGCCAGTTTCACAATTTTGGGTACTCGTTGTCGAAGCAAAGAGCTTTTGATTGTTCGCATTTGTGATTTTTTCCGACGCTCCTCAGTGTTTGTGTTAGAGATTAATTTTGTCCACGCCCATCAGTGTTTTTCTAAGAATTTTGTCCACTGTAATCAGTGTTTTATATGCTGTGATACATTCTTCCCACGCTCACCTTGTTGCTTTGTTTTTGCTACATTCATATAAATATACTGGACAAAGAAAATGGGTTGTATCTGTGATGTTTCACCAGTTCGTGCAGAGGCTGACCATTGGACCATCAAACTGGATCTCACCACTCAGTTGTGCCACGTGTTTCCGGAAAGACAACGCAATCCTAACAAACAGGTGCCGCTTCGGTCAAGTCGCGATAGAAGATGCGTTGCATATGACGCACTGCCAGAATAACTGTGAGTGGTTGAGGCTCAGCTTACTTCCGGTTTACGTGCACAATGCACCGGTTCATTGTGTGTCGCTAGGTGCAGCTGGCGAGCTGCTTAGAACTCAACCAACGGCCAAGATTTTCATTTGTCAGATTCCGCTTTTGTTGAATGTTGAATTAGTGGTTCCCGGCAATTGCATTCGATTAGCATAGATCATCGTGATGGATCCATTGCGCACGATCATCCTTCTCGTGTTCATGTTGTTGTGCTGCTGTTCGTTGTTGGCTTCGGCGCGTTAGTCGTTTTTAGATGTTTATTTTTAATGATTTAATTCTTATTTGTGCAATTACAAATGAACTGGCAAACTAGAGGTGCAATTCAAGCAACATTCCTGCAGAATGGTACGTGTGCAACATCTGCGGTCGTGAGTTCAGCAGCCCGTCAGCGTTGAGTCTTCACACATCGATCGTGCATGGCAGTGGACGCTGAAACGGGAAGGACAGACAAGCGAAAGAAAAATTAGGTGTTGTACATACAATATAAGGTGGATTTCACAAAACAAAGGCAAGCTCACATTCAATCTCAAATTCAAAGTTCAAATTGGGTGCAGTCATTGATGGCTGCGTTATCTTAAAAACCGATGGCCAAACCTTAAGAATACTTGGGAATTAGCTTCTAAAACGTTTGTTTCACATCCTTCAAAATATGTGAGAAAGGTCTTATACAGAACGTAGAAATGTATATATCTGCCAAAACACAAAGGCAGGCATCCCTTCGCTTAGAAAATCGCGTCTGCTGCACCCGTTAGCCTGAACCTTTCTGAAACATGTGACATTGAACCTTTGATTGGAGACTGAAAGTCAGCTTGACCTTGTTTTGTGAAATCCAACCTGTGTTGATTTCTGTGGTATCACTAAACGTCATATATGTATATACGTTGCTACTGTGATTATTGGCTGGTCCATGTATTTTGGCGCGCAGGTCTCTTAAAATCTTTTATCCGATCGCTTGTATTGGTGCTGGCTGTGTAAAAATTTTCATTTATTTTTTATTATTCCTTATTTTTGTCGAATTGTTAAAAATTTGCCAAGCAAAGCACTTTGTTTTTGTCGAAATTATCAGGAGAGATAGAAATTTGGATGTAGTTTTGTCATCCACGCCGATTTTTCTTTATCCTGGACAGTTTGTGCTTCGGCTTTCTATTATATCATGGTTATTGGGAGATAGAAATCTTCACAAGCAGCACCCACTTCTTTCTCTTGTAAGCTCTGGCTTAGGCTTAATTTCATGCTTAGGCTCAGGCTCCAGCCAGGAAGACCTGTCCAAAGAAAGAAAAACATCCGAAAAAGGTTCAACTCCAGACTTTGAGGTGACGGTGGGGTTCGAACCTGCCCTGAAACGTGGATGCTGTTCGTGAAGATTTCTATTGGCGCTTATCATGGTTAGGCTTAGGCTCCGGCTCCCGGATGACACCTGTTCATACGAAAAAAATCTCTGATCAGTCCAACATTGGAACTTGAGTCACGGTGTGATTCGAACCGCAGCATCAAGCGGTTGTCAGAAGTAACTGGAGATTTTTATCTGGTCTTGTCGAAATTGAAGTTCGTTTGTTTCAAACACGATTCAGTGCTCAGCCTAAATTCTTTTTCATTTGAACAGAATTTTTGTTGAAAGTCACAGATCTCAGTCAATTGCATTCACTCAACATCGATCATCGTGATGGCTCTGTTGCGCACGATCATCATTCTCGTTCTCATGTTGTTGTGCTGCTGTTCGTTGTTCGCTTCGGCGCGTTAGTGGTTTTACGGCTTTGGCTAACGTTAATTTTTAATGTTAAGAGCAATTAGAATAATTATTATAAATAAAATGCTAAACCAAGTGCGAAATTTTTAGGTCGATATCAAACTTGGTGATTGGATGTGACTTGCTTCGGTAGTCACGTGACCAAGGCACATCGCATCCGATCCGATCACCAAGTTTGATACAGCTATTGCTGGTCGGTCAGTATGTCTTGTCAGTGAGTCTAGATAGTCAGCCCGTTTCAGTAGCTAAGCACTATTTTCACGGCAATTATAACATTGCCGCGACTGGCTGAGTCCCCTTCACTGACATTTTTGACTAACAGCAATCACTATGGTTTGATATCGCTCATCAGTATATTTCTGCAGAGTACGTGTGCAGCATCTGTGGTCTTGAGTTCAGCAGCGAGGCAGCGTTGCGGGCTCATCAATGGATCATGCACCCGAATGGAGGCTGAAACTGAAAGGATAGGAGGCATGCGAAAGATAAATTAGGTTTTCTATATACATTGCTTATTCCTGCTCCCAGAAGTTTTGCACATGTCTTCCCATGTGATAGTTTCTTATACTTGTGTTGTGAATGATGTAGCATTTTGTGGGAAAGACGCTATTTTTTGTTGTCGTTTAAAATGGTTGTTCTAGAGTTGAAGTACGTAGTCGCCTATTTGGGTGTTCTTATTTTTGTAAAACAATAAACAATTGATAAACAATAACCACAAGCCGTCCAAAATTCATTTGTTTACTCACGACACATGCGGACATAACGACCTTTGCTTTTTTGAAGAAGACTAATTTTCTGCTTTTTTCAATGCCCAATCAGCACAGTTACATATCTTGCACGCGACCACCCCCAAGTGTCGTATAAGACTCGTGCAATTGCGACAAGTTGCGACCAAAAAACTAAAAATCTGGTAAGACGAAAATTTGGCATGGCGAGTATAATTACTATTTCGTATAAGTCTTCACCGCATGTTGGTTAGCTCACAATTTTTTAGTGAAGAACGCTAAGCGCACCGCTGACGAATGCCTGATGCACTGCACCATGCCGATGTTGTGCTGTTTTGCCTGCGGTAGCAGGTCGGGTATATACTGTACTTCGAGTGTGCGCGCCATGAACACGGTACAGATTATTGGGCGGTTGTGCACCTGCGGGTTACTGTGATCGGTTACGGTAGGTAGTACTTTGGTATTGAATATCTCAACGTGCACCGGTGTGAACAGTTTAGAAGGCAAATAACAAACAATCATTTCGTTGAGTACAAGAAACATCACAGATTCCAGTCAATTGCGTTCAATCAGCATCGATCATCGTGATGGCTCTGTTGCGCACGATCATCATTCTCGTGCTCATGTTGTTGTGTTGCTGTTCGTTGTTGGCCACGGCGAGTTAGTCGCGTTCAGATGTTTATTTTTAAAATGGTTGGAGTTATCGTGAATTGTGCAATTTGGGGTACCTGGGGGCACAGGTATTCCACTCAGCCGCTTTGTGGGTACCGTGCCCCCTCCGAGAAGCCACTGGAAGAAAAAATGGTAACTAAATCGATCGATTTTTTACTGTCGAACACTTCGAACGTCAAAAAATCGCGAATGCACGCATTTTCACTGGTTTCCAGTGTCCCCGAGTGCTAAATGTCACAATCTTCGGGCGCCACGCGCGTTTCTGCTGCCTTCACTGATATCCACATTCCACATTGCTCAATATATTCCCGGAATTTAGAACAAGCACTCGATCAAAATGACTGTTCGCGCAGGTATCTCCATAAACCCCGCCGCCAAGTATGTGTGTGACATCTGCGGTCATAAGTTGAACAGTCAGGCATCGTTGCGTTTTCACAAACTGATGGTGCACGGTATCAGAGGCTGAAGCTGAAAGGACAGGCATGCGAAAGAAAATTGTTTTACATGCATTGTTTCATTTTTAACGTCTCTCAGAAGTTTTAATTCTTGGTTTGTGAAGCAAAAATTAGGTTTTGTTGGTTGATTTGTAGTAGCGCCATGAAGTTTTGTATTTTGCTACCGCGATTCTGGGCTTCCGAGTGAATTTAAGTTTTCGTTTCATTTGGTCTACCTGTTTGTGTAACATGGATGTCTTATTTTTGTTGAATGATGAAAAATAGTAGGCCGCAGACCAGAGGGAGAGAGCATTTTGTTTTTTTTGGTTGAAACTAAAGTTAAGGCGAAAGCTTGCCCAAGAACAAGCCCAACTCTGAATCACCACCCAGCTTAGAGTTGTGGGATCAGCCATGGTTGTTGATAAGAGCCAAATTTTACATAAAAAACGGGTCTTGCGTGGAAACCAACCGAGCAGCAGTCAAGGTTTTCGCTGAAATCACAGATTCCGTCAATTGCATTCAACTCAGCATCGTTCATCGTGATGGCTCTGTTGCGCACGATCATCATTCTCGTGCTCATGTTGTTGTGCTGCTGTTCGTTGTTGGCCTCGGCGCGTTAGTCGCTTTTGATCTTGCTCACTTAAGTTCAGAGTTCAGACCATGTACAGTTGTAAGCAAAATACTGAACGAAGGCAAAAAGTTTTAATATGTTTTTGCAGAATATGTGTGCAACATCTGCGGTCTTCACTTCAACAGCGAGGCAGCGTTACTTCGTCACGATTGGTTCATTCATGGCGGGAGAGGATAGACATTCGAAAAGAAAATTAGGTGTTATTACTTTTTTAAGGTCTCCTGGAAGTTTTGTGCTACATTTTGCTATTATCGTCCTTGTTTTTGTTGTGAATTATAGCCTTTTGCGAATATTATTTGAGAAATGCTATCTTTTCATTAGCCCACGGTTGTTCCAGCGGAATCTTGAAGGTATTACCGCAGTTACTGCAGTCACATATTTGGTTCAGCGCAAATTAGTATTATTATTTTGCTTAACTGATAAACAATTATCACAAGCCAGAAGATTTTATTTTTTACGTGTCGAAGAAGAAAAACTTTTTTTTATAATAATCTTAATATGAAAACAAAATAACAAAACAGACTCACAAAAGACACACGAGAAAAAGAACAAAGACAGAACACACGGGAAAAACAACACCCCGCCCAAAAACACCCACCCACCCCCCCACAACCAAAAAACTTAAAGTTACTCACTTTGTTCGTTCCCGTATAACGCACAACGCGCATGGACACCTAACGACCACGAATGCTTTTCGAAGACGAGCCGACTAATTGTCCGCACATCTGATGAGCTTAGTTGCCCGTTGCGGCGTGAACGCCTCCGATTGCTTCGATATAAGAGCCCTCGTTGTTCTCACAACAATTAGGACTCGTGCAGTTGCGACCAAGCAAGGCTGCTGCGATTTTTCTACAGCAGCGAGTTAGCAAATGTGTAGATTGATTCAATCTACATAGACGGACTGAGGTCTGCGTTAAGATAGAGATACCTCAGTCTCTCGAACCAGCGAACGTATTACCCCATTCTGTTTCCCTCCCAAGAATTCCCTATCAGTAGTACCATCACCCTAAAAAATAAGTCGAGTTTTTGGACTTTGTAATTTTCAATAGAAGAGAAGAGATTTTGGCCGGCCGGTCCTGGATCAGAGACAGACACAGACAGAGATTAGGATCGGGCTGGGTGATCTCCGCTGACCAAAACTCCGACTCGGCCGGCCCGCCCCGATTTGAAAGTCTAAAATTGTGGTCCGGCCCGGCCCGAGCCAAAGAAGGTCGGCCCCCCGATTTTGGGGGTCAAAGCAGAGGTCGCAGCAATCGGCCGGGTGCCCGGGTTTGGCTGGCCAAGTCCACACGGCCGTGCCCGGCCCGCGATTGTCAAAGTCTAAAATTGTGGCCCCTCTGTCGGCTTGTCACTTGTGGAAGGGATCATAATAATGGAGCGAACTGAACTGGCGCGGTCGTCGGTGGGTGGGTCGGTCGGTCCCAGTGTAGTACTTGGTCAGGGTCAGGGTAGTACTTGGGGGGGGGGGCGGGGTGGGGGGGGGGTCCCCCCCCAAATTCATCTATCTAACGGCAACACTTTTTGATTTCATCTATCTATCGTCAACACTTATGGGCAAATCTATCTATAGTCAACAAATTCTGGGAACAATCTATCTATCGTCAACACATTTCGACCCCAAAATGGGTATTTTTGCCTCAAAATGGCTCAAAATCGGTATTTTTTGTCCCAAATATGCAAAAAATCGCGCGCTACGCGCGGATTTAGTGCATCTTAGTACATTTTCATTAATATTTACACATTATTACCAACTTAGTACACTATACTATACCTTGATTTTTGGCGACCCCCCCCCCCCCCACCATCTATCTATCGTCAACAAGTTTGGGTCGACCCCCCCCCCCCCAGATTTCGGACTTGGGTCATCTTTCTATCGTCAACACATTTCGGGTCCCAATCTATCTATCGTAAACACCCTGACCAAGTACTACACTGGTCAGGGTGTTGACGATAAATAATTTAGGACCCGAAATGTGTTGACGATAGATAAATGACCAAAGTCCGAAATCCCAAGACTCAAACTTGTTGACGATAGATAGATGGTGGGGGGGGGGGGGGCCCAAAAATCAAGGTAGGTATAGTATAGTGCATTAAGTAGGTAATAATGTGTAAATATTAATGAAAACGTGTATAGATGTACTAAATCCGCGCGTCAGCGCGCGATTTTTTGCCTATTTGGGAACAAAAAATACCGATTTTGAGCCATTTTGAGGCAAAAACGCCCATTTTGGGGTCGAAATGTGTTGACGATAATAGATTGTTCCCAGAATTTGTTGACATAGATAGATTTGCCCATAAGTTTTGACGATAGATAATGAAATCAAAATGTGACGATAGATGAGATAGAATTTGGGGGGGGGGGGCAGTGTAGTTCCTGGTTCGGGGGGGGAGATAGCGGACCCTCCGTTTTTTTTTGGAGGGGGAGAAACGTGACTACCCCGAGGGGAAGGAAGGGGGGGGAAGACCCAAATTCGGGAAAAAGTCACTTTTTGAGGTAGAAAATTTGACCTATTTTTGCCCCTTTTTGGAAAAAATTCTTCATAAAAAGGGTATTTTGGCGACTTTTGAGAACATTGACCTGAAAATCACACATTTTAGGCCTAAAAATGCCCATTTTTGGCCTAAAAATGGCCATTTTAGGCAAAAATTGGGGGAGATAGTGTACCCGAAGAGGGGGAGATAGGGGGATAGTGTACCACCCGAAGGGGAGATAGCGTACCCGAGGGGGGGGGGACTCCCCTCCCCCCCCCCCCCAGGAACTACACTGGGGGGGACCCCCCCCCCCCCCCCCCCCCCCCCCCCAAGTACTACCCTGGTCGGTCCAGTGTACCGTAGTAGTAGTAGTAGTAGTAGTAGCACTTTATTTCGTTTCAGACACGAAAAGGGTAAGCATCAACAACCGCTCGAGGCGTGACAGTAACGATGAATACCTAGGGTTTTACAATTTAGCCGGCACCAATTACATAAAGAGTTGGAGTACATTTGCATGAATATAATAATTCAATATTATAATAATGACAACGCTACACAACTGACACACACAATAATGTTTACACGTTACACCGTAAAAACCTAAATACAGCCCCCCCTGGAATAGAGCCCCCCCGTAATACAGCCCCCCCCAAAAAGGGGTCAGTGAATTAATAGAGCCCCCCCCGGAATAGAGCCCCCCCTAAGTAACATCCCCTATACAGTAGTGTATTAAGGCTTGATAGTTGTGGACAGGTACATTTATGCACGTTTCTTGTTCGTTCAGAGCACGTAATACGCCTCTTATTGACCAATAGACACGAATAAATGCGATTGCAAGCGAAAAAACATCATTTCAAACCACTTGTTAGGGGTTTTTGGGGATATTTTTGGGAACAATTTTTTCAGGTTCGGGTCAGTGAATTAATAGAGCCCCCCCCGGAATAGAGCCCCCCCGTAATAGAGCCCTCCCAAAATGGGGTCAGTGAGTTAATAGAGCCCCCCCCTTCTATTTAGGTTTTTACGGTACTTGGTCAGGGTGTTGACGATAGATAGATTGGGACCCGAAATGTGTTGACGATAGATAGATGACCCAAGTCCGAAATATGGGGGGGGGTCGACCCAAACTTGTTGACGATAGATAGATGGTGGGGGGGGGTCGCCAAAAATCAAGGTATAGTATAGTGTACTAAGCAGGTAATAATGTGTAAGTATTAATGAAAATGTACTTAGATGTACTAAATCAGCGCGTAGCGCGCGATTTTTTGACTATTTGGGACAAAAATACCGATTTTGAGCCATTTTGAGGCAAAAATACCCATTTTGCGGTCGAAATGTGTTGACGATAGATAGATTGTTCCCAGAATTTGTTGACGATAGATAGATTTGCCCATAAGTGTTGACGATAGATAGATGAAATCAAAAAGTGTTGACGATAGATAGATGAATTTGGGGGGGGACCCCCCCACCCCCCCCCCCCCAAGTACTACCCTGGGTCGGTCCGGCCGGTCCAGTCCAGTCCCAGTGCTGTGGCTGGGGGGGCATGTTGGGAAAAGCTAGTCCAGTTGCCTTGACAGAGAGAAAACGCGAATTTTCGAGCTCGCGATAGAAGGTACGGGTTGGCTCAAGGTTTGGCCAAAGCCTAAGCCTAATAGTAAGCCTAAGCCTAAGCCTGAGAAAAAGGAAAGTCAATTTTGAAATTGGACTAGCTGTTCCCAAAATGCGGGGGGGAGGGGGTCCCGGTCCCGCCCAATGGTACCCTACCCCCTGCCCGCCTCGTTCTGGTACCCAGTGGTGTAGCTTAACAAATATGCTAATTTTATGGAATTTTAAGCCAAAAATGAATGTTTTGGGTGAAAAGTTAGGTGGGGCGGCAACCTACCTACTGTACCCCAGGGGAGGGGTGGCAACCTACCTACTGTACCAGGCGAGGGGCGGCAACCTTCCTACTGTACCTTGGGGGAACCCCCACCCCCCCCCCCCCAGCCACACCATTGGGTACCCTACCCGCCCCGATTTTTGCCCTCAAAATGCCCATTTCGGTCAAAAATGCCCAAAATTTGACCGAAAACCCAACAGTGCAACAAATCACGCGCTACGCGCGATATTTGCACTTTATAGGCATGTAAAAATAGGAACACAACAAAACTTGTATTGTACCTACCCGCCCCGAAAAATATTCCCCCTCCCCCCAAACCGGATTCCCCCCGCCCCGGATTTTTGCACCTAAGTACCCTACCCGCCCCGCAAAAGTCGCCCCAGCACTGGTCCGGTCAGGGTCAGGTATCTGGTTCAAGTAAGATAGTAAGAAGGACCAAAAATGGAAAATATGAATGGTCCGTCAAGCTGCACGGGAAAGACCATTGCTTGTGGACTTGCCTGGACATAAACAATTTGCGATTTTTTGGCCATTGAATGAACGAACGATCCTTCAAACATTGGATGTTGTTTTGTAGGAACGTTTGTCTTCGTGCGTCCGTCAGCTGCGAAAGGGCCGCTCTATTTACATGAATTGATAACCACTACACTCGACGTCGTCGTACGCGCGACAGCGTTTCTAACTGGGACATAACACTAAAGCGATGAACATTCTGCGCAAAGTCAACCCCCGAACGGGCAGCAGTGGAGGCGGAGATGACGATAAGGGCGATGGAACACCTGGTCGGGCATTTCCTTAAATTTTGTGCATCATTTTGCACATTTTTTACACCGAGGTTTTCAGGTGGCTCGACCGATACTGGTAATGGTAACGACTCTCCATCGAAATCAGTCGGCAGCCCGGATCGCACCCTGATCTTGATGCATCTGCGCAAGACCTATGGCGACTACGCCAAGGTGCCGATGCAGAGTTCACGCGAACACGAGGATAAGATTCAGGCATTGCTGCCCTTGTTCGCTCAGGTTCGTGTATTGTTTTGTTTGGCTGTGTGTGGAATTTGAGAGACGGAATCAGAGGTCGCAATCGGGCCGGCCCGAGCACGGGTCAGCCACAAGCCGCGATTTTGGCCTTTTGGCTCAGGGCCCCGGGCCGGCCCCGGAGATTTGAAGGCTCTCCGGCCCGAAGCTTCTTTCGTGACTTTTTTACCGAAAGAATAGTGACTTGTTTGTCAGAAATCCTGATATTTCTGACCAGTGTTGGAGGTGGGGGGGGGGGGTTTTGGGGGGGGGGGGGGTAGCCCCCCCCCAGTCCAGTAGGTATCCCCCCCTCGCCTGGTACAGTAGGTATACCCCCCGATGTTTGGCATCGTACAGTAGGAATCCCCCCGATTTTCACCCCCGGTACAGTGAGGTATCCCCCCGATTTTTACCCAAAAGTGCCAATTTTTGACCTAAATGGCCAAAATTAGTGTAAAATCAATAGTTTTTACCTCAAATTACCCAAAATTCGCGCGCTACGCGCGCAAATACTACGTTTTCACACGATTCCACACATGTAAAAACATTGAAAATTTTCACCCCAAAACCTACCCCCCGCCAACCCCCCCCAACCCCCCCTAGGTACATAACCCCCCCAGGCCATCGGCTTTGGTACAGTAGGTATCCCCCCTCTCCGAGCGCGGTACAGTAGGTATCCCCCCCTCCAGAGTACCTCCAACACTGTTTCTGACCGATTTGGCAAGTAAGTGATCAGTACTTGTCTATCTGACAACTTTTTTATTGAAAGTAATCATTTTTTCACAAAAAAAATTGGTTCAGAAAAACTGCAAAAATTATGACCAAAATCGGGTAAAAATGTGACCAAAAAAAATCGGGCCGGGCGGGGCCGGGGTGGCCCGAACGGTCGGGCCGGACTGGCCGGTCCAGCGATTTTTGGGATCGGGCCGGGCCCGATTGCGACCTCTGGACCGAATTGACTGATTTATTTTTGGAGCGGGTATTTTTCAACCCCATTTTTTCGAGCCCATTTTCAGTTGAGGGTGGGGCTCTTTGATATTATCGTTTGGTTATGTCTTCCTGGATGGCAGACTATGCCTAACCCTAAATGCAAGCCTAACGCGTACTATTTTTATGGATATTTCCTTCACGTATACAGGTCTTCCTGGATGGCAGCCTAATTTTAAACAAGTGTTGATGTTTTTTATCCAGAACTTTTATTCAATTTTGACTGCGTTTGACTGCATCTTCTATTATTTCATGCGGATTCTTCTGCTGGTATAACACCAGCCGCGAAACATTTTGCGAG
>JASAMV010005308.1:0-28129 GCA_030248065.1 Rhynchonema sp. JSB1_4
TGTACCTGGAACGAGATTGCGATTGAGCGCACTGCAAATTTCAGCTCATCGTCCAACATGATTGACGAAAGTTTGGATACAGACGTCGGAATGATTGCTAGAATTGCAAAACCTGTGAACAAATGAGAAAACGAAAGTTTCAAGTGGATCTCTAACCATTCTGACAACCGTCCCCATTGTATCCAGTATGGGAACAGTCACATTTGTCATGATTGTAGTGATTGACGCACACACCATGTTCACACCAGTTGTTGGAAGCACATTCATTCAAACAGCCCTGGCCAATCACCACGTTGTGATACTCGTCGCTGATTGGCTTGTCGAACATCGATGAACTAATGCAGCCAATAAACGCTGGCATACCTGAAAGCAATAAATGGCTAGCTTGGTTTCTGTAAGCAACTCTTTGATATTGAACGCGTTTTCATACCACATATTAGCTCATCCAACTCCAGCCTAGCTTTTCGGAGCTCATGTTTCCTGCATGCGTTGGAGCAAACAGGCAAGTTCAGATTTCGGTGAAAGCTGTACATTATATACCATCGTGAGACTTCCAATTGCATTTTTTGTTAAATGTTGAAGCCACTCTATGCAGTTGTTCATTCTCAAAAGAAGGACGTTTAGGTTCTCACGAAAAACAATTGTAAGCTGATTGCTTTCGGTAATCCACTGCTGTGCAATCAAATGCAGTGAATCTCTATTTTCTGAACTTCAAATCAACATAACCAAGAATGTGGCTAGTGTGTCACTACTTCACTTTCACCATGATGATCAGTGGATATCAAGTGTGTTGTTCAACCGCTCGTAAGTCGCTCTGACAAGCTTTACTTTTTTTAAAAAGAACGTTTGAACAAGATAAATAGGTAAATCGTTTCCTTTGAAGCCTGTGACTCGCTGCAACTGGCCAATCAAGTTGGAAGCCAGCCGTTGACATCCACAGGCATTTTCTCGTTGCAACCTAACGAATTCGGTCAAGCAGCCAGAGAGCACGGTAGAATACGCCCTATCGGTCAGCAAAGGTTGGGTGGATGGCGCTATAGCACCTGGACAACCAGACGCGTTCGCAATCCACGACTGTGTGGAACACAGGTGAGTCTCTTGGAATGAGGCCGGACACCTGTGTTCAAGATTCAACAGACCTTCGTTAGAATAACGGTGGCAAAATCAAAATAGCGTTCAGGGGCCGTTTCTGGCGGCCGAACTGTTGGACGCGAACAAGGAGCTGGTTGCGGTGGCCACTCATGGCTCGACCAGATTTGTGCTCGGCTGCAATGCTGACACGGGCAAATTGACTGTGATGCACGCCGATGAAGTGATGATGCCCGGAGCCGAGGTGTCCTATCTTGTGTGTGTGTTTGAGGAGTGATATTGCACTGATGAGACATTGAAGGTTGACAATAATCTGGGGGTGTTCTATTTTGTGCGGTCCTAACCTTTCATGGCAGTAAACAGATCAAAATGCGAGGACAAGTCAACATTAAACCCACCACCGTCTGATTGTCCCACCCAAATGCCAGAGTGTGAGACGTTGACCGTTGCCAAGTCCAGCACTTGTTGGGAATCCGACTGAAAGTCGACGGTGACGTTGAACTCTGTGCCGATCACGGACACTGCGATCACGTGACGCTCGCCGTCGCTAATGTCTGCAAGGGGCGGTCGTTGTATTGGGTCTGATGCTAAGCTCCAGAAGTAAAACTTACAACGAAAAAAGAAAAGAAAGCTTGTCAAAAAGAAAAACTAATACTGGAAAATATCCTTTTCAATTACTACGTTTAAAACTATAATACACAACCAACAGAGCCTGAAATGAAACACGTCTGTCAAAGACCCAACACACCTATTCTCGGCAATGCTGCTGTCACCGAATCACCCTGATAGTGCAGGGACACTGTCGGCATGCCGTACCGGATTGAGACAAGGACTTCAATCTTTTCTTCATCCTGATCTTCGGCCATCCAGCTGAACACATGGCCGTCCAGCGCTCTCGTCCATAACTCGAGCGAAAATGTGTGATTATGATCGGTGACGGGTCGGAATGATACGCGAGAGTCACGTGCTAGCAATGTAATGAACGAGCACTGAACGGTGTTGGACAGGCAGACGCAGATAAGGAGCAGTGGAAATGTTCGAAATCGAGAGACTGCTGGCGGTTGATTGAGCACCATCGTTGCAAGTTCAATCGGATTGCTTGCTGTGTTCACGGCTGCTGTTCACTTCGCTTGCTAATGGGTCGTAATTCCTGTAGATCAGTCAATCACGAACGCAACCCAGTTCAAACAATTTTCCTGTCAACGGCAGAGATAAAGACAAAACAATCGTATACTTGTGTTGCGCGGTTATTGCTCAACTATATGTACATACAGTAGGCACTCAATGCACCTATGTATGTATATATCTACGTGTGCTCATATGCAAGTTGTCAATAATGGTGGCGAAAACAAGGTTTTTATCACCACCAGGAAACAATTAGGCTCATGAAAGTGACTTTAAAAGCAACAATAACACCAGCGTCCCTGGAGCGTGCATAATCCTCAACTACGGGCAGGCAGGAGGCATGCAGATAAAAGTTGAGATAAGACGAAATGGAGTTTCACTGCTTTGTATTAGATTCTAAAAACTGGGCGTCTAAGGAGCGAGCTTACATACATGCACCATACCTCTTGCTCGATGTTTATTACCTCGGCATAAAGACAGTGGCAAGGCGCACATGAGCTGAGGGTTTCGTGAGAAGGCGTCCGCATAATGGAGCCATCTTGGACCTTTGCTCATTTGCGTGGAATTTCTAATGAAACTCGCACCCCCCACCGCTGCTGGGAGGGCGGGCAGCAAGTGGCCAACAGCAGTGAGTGTCCCTCTCAATTTCAAACACTCACAGACTTCAATTATTGGGTGCAGCCTGCCATGAAATGCCTTCTGCCGCTGGACCCCATGAAGTTCGACACCCGAAAGGACACATGAAGACGCGTAGTGTATCCAAATGAATTCAGATGTACACTACGTAAAGGTGTACACCTAACATTGCATACAGTACTGAATCGTTTCATGTCATGGGTGTCAAACGCGGCTCATTTATATTAATGGTGACAGCCCTCCACCGTGCATAAGCTCAACTTGTGGCCTGCAGCGAAAGACAAACGATACGATACATCTCACTGACCGGGCATGACGACAAATATAGTCCAGCCACGAACTCATGAGACTACTTTTTTTGAAATTGGTTTGTGCGGATCCAATAATGTTCTGGTTCCACGTATTTCGTAAATGAAAGAAAGAGAAACGCATGTATTTTTTTAAAAACACGCTCTCCACCTCGGTGCGTAAATTCCCTTTTACTCTCAAAACATTTGTGTGTTGAACAACGTTGCTGTTCGCGTAAGCACGCAACAAATTGAGGTCAGCCAGCTGGAAGTTGTCATCATGTCTCTCAGCCCGATCTCTTTCTTTTGTTTGCGAAAACCCGTGTAACCGGTGCATTTTGGAATCATGCCAAGCAAGCTTTAAAAAAAGTCGTCTCATGAGCTGGTGGTTGGACTATACGACAGCAAGATACAGCCACCACGATTATGCGGCAAATAATGTGTCTTCCGCTCGCGAAAGCAGCAAGAAAGCAAGAATGCGTTGTATCAGAGATTGTGCGCAAGTCTTTTGAATGAATGGGAAGCTAATCTAGTGTGGACATTGGCTTAACATGTCACGATTAAAAAATCGTCATATGCAAGCACTTATACATACTTGGCTGACCTTTTCATACGCTGTGAAATGATCCGTTCTGAAGGCGCACACGCTGATACAGTAGCAATGTGGAACTCAAACTGGCACCAGCCGGTACATAATTTCACGGCACCGCAAAAAACAGCTTGCGTCGGAACGAAATTATCACCATAGAAAAACACACAACTCGGTAACTTTATACGTAAAGTAGTATGTGACCAGGATGCTTTTAGTCATCATCCGTGACAAAACACCCTGAGTTTGCATACACGCCAACCATCAATGCTCAAATACAAATAACCTGCATGTCGTGTCACATAACGCTCAGCTGCTTTGCTTATCGTTGCACCGCAGCGGTTGTACTGGGTACATGGGGAAGTTCAAGATGACACTGTTGGTTGCGTCAGAGTTTGCAGTGCAGCATATGCCCAGTTGTAATGTCCGGAACGGAAGTGAAGGCAAGCCACACTTGAGTCAGTTTGCGCTGTTTCCGAATTTTTTTTCATTATTTCTTTACTTCCGCACAACACCACTGACATGTCATGGGTGACCGGGCACTGTTTGCTCATGTACAACGTTTGCTTTTCGTGTGTGTGTTATATAATATTTTACAATGTTTTGGAGTCAAGCTGAGTTCTGATCAGCGGGTTGACTTTTTGAGAGCGACTGACCGACCAAACTGGGCTTTGGGTGTCACACAATGGAAATTTACACACCCGACACCCACACACGGGCGGATGAGTTTATTGTTACACTTGGGTGTGCTGTTATCATTTTGGTATGTGGTTATCGGGTGCAGTCGTATCACTGCGTACTGCAGCCTGTGTATACACCCAAGAAAGTATGTTTTCATTTTTCTGCTTCTTCATAATACTGAATCCACTCATCAGTTGGGTACACAAACTATCACTATTCCGATGATAACAGTGCGTAGTGTTCCGTTACTTGCATAGCGTGACTGTGAGCGCGCTTTTGGGAATGAAGTCATAAAGCGATGTGACACAGTAGAAATTTGCGGACTTGATACCAAAATAATGGTGTGCGGGAAGATTTATCATTGTTTTTACACTATCCGGTTGATTTCATAAGGTTTGCATCATTTGCCCAAGTGCCCTAACAACTTTGCTACACATGTATTTCTTACTATGTCTGTTGACCGACGTTGTGCAATGAAGTGCTAAACAATAGTGCGAAAATACCTACAACTGTTTTATTTGATAACAACATGTGCAGATTCAGGTTTTCTTGCAAAGTGCTGCATAAATTGCATACCATTCGTCTTATCGGCACGGTCAAAGCACAACAATTCAACAAATCTTGCACAAGTGCTTTCACTCTTGTTACGACAGGTGAAACATAACGGCAAAAAGCAATCCAGGTTTGAGAATGCCGTCAGCATTTGTCAGTCAAAAACATTGCTCAACTACAAATCACCGATCCGATGTCTTTGCAATGAAATGACACGTAACGCAGGAGGACCAGACAGGTCGGTTCAAGTACAGCTGTCAACGAGCACAGTTGCTTGCGCTCGTCAAAAAAACTCGCATGTCAGCTGTCTCCCAAAAATGTTCGGTGCTTTCGTGTGATCACATCAAGATAGTTTCCATTTTGTTCAACACTTGCGGTTTTGCAGCACAACCGTGTGCCCACCTCTGAGTTTCTTAGCGCCCATCAGGCTGAGCAGGCAGTGGAAAGTCGCTTTGGCGTTTTAACCTAGTGTACCTATTTTGCACCACGGTCGGGTCTCTCCAGGCGCCGAAATTCACGCTGTGGGCTTACGCGAGCTGAAAGGGTGTCCAGCGCCAACACCAAAAAGTCGGCGCCAATCAGTTACTGTGATGAAATGCTTCAGGTCCCCTTTTCTGGAACCTCAGCTATCCGCTCGATTTTCGTACATACGTGGCCGGTCACGCACATTTGACGAAACCGTCGCGTAGCGTGTAGCGGTCCAATTACAAAGTTATGTACATCCAACAACGTGCACTACGTAGTCACGCCCGTACCCTCCAGCATAACACATACACACACCTATCCCATGTCCATATCTATGAACGTCATATGAAATATTGTACTTGCGCACAAACAGACATACACCGGTACCTTGGCAAGATATGGAGTACCGCAAGGCAAGTGGACCTTAGTAAGGGCTTAGGCGCGCGCGGTCCCGATACCCAAGTACTAGGTAGCCCAATCAAACATCTACTGCGAGCGCATCGTGTTTTGCTTGCACGCATTGACCTCTCCATGTACAGCGTCAATACTGTGCCTTCAGCTTAATGTCAGCGAGCGAGCGCAGTGGTAAACGGACTGAGATGCCGTCGGCTCTATCTGTGTTTGTTTGTACTTTCGTTTTTTGTTCACTCTCTCAATTTTCTATTCTGATCACGCACACACACTTTCGAAAGTGCCTCCAACATCGTGAGAACGTGGCTAATGCAAGAAGCCAAAAGCGAAATGCCAGCTTTCGTTTTTTTCCTAGCCAATGCAGCAGTGTTCTGCCGCAAACATTTACAATTTGATTACGTATAATTTTATCTGAGACCGCGAGCTCCAGGCTCGTTTATAATGTTGTTGGGTATTCGTTTTATCATTATGAGAGTTTGTTGCGCTGACCAAATACTGTGCCATATCTTGGTCGTCCAAGCCAACTGAGCTCATTCCCAGTCATATTGTATCCCATCTGGTTTCACGTTGTTCCCCCCCCCCCCCCCCCCGCCCCCGGCCAACTAAACGAAACACGAGCGCACGCGCAGTTACATTTATGTAACACATTAAGGCAAGCAGCGGCAGGATCGCATAGCGCAATCGGTTAGGCGCAGGTTGAACATGCGTGTGTGTGTCTGTCGCACAGGTTCAAACCCTGTAGCGTGCCTTTTTTGCGTCGCGGGTTTTGGGTGAACGTTTTACCATTATTCCTTTTTATTTCGTAACTTGATGCAATGCAAAAACATTTAGAAATAGGCAAGAGTTGAAACAAACGAATAGCCATTCACAGATTGCCGCATTTTCCTAACAAACGGTTGCCTTGAAAAGCACATAAATTGAAGCTCTCTCGTGGTATTTACACTTAAGAAACACATATGTAGGTTTCAGCAGCATACACATCAGAACTAATATTTGGCAATCACATGCATCAATTTTTACATTTATTCCATCATTCAATTGAGCTGCGCACCACGATAAAACAAGAAAGAAAATAAAACGACGAAATTTTTTTGCTTCATACTAACATAAATTGTCGACAATATTCAAATTTGTCACAAACCAGATTTATACGCCAATGCCAGAATTTTATGGCGCAAATTTTGAGACCAAATAGAACGAATTCGTCGGTGAGGACTTTTTTAAAATTGGGTGTTTCTGAGAAGCACTCGTTTTTTTGACATTTTTAAAAAAAAATGCAATGGAAGAGAAAACATCCAATATCGTGCAACTATTTTTGCGCAGCTGAAAAGCAGACAAAAAACTGCTATATGTGTGCAAATTTCAGCACCGAATGTAGTTTATCGGCTGAGATCCAATTGGATTGACGTTTATTTTTTCAGCATTTTTCATTTTTAAAATTTCCCAAAAAATGCAAACCGAGCACCTTTAAATTAAAATAACTAAAAGTAAACTTCAGTTGGAAGGCCAAACATGGTGAGCACCCCTAAATATGTTGTGGAAAAAATTTCCCATAAAAAAAAACAAAAAAAAAAAATCAATTTTTGTGAACCGTACTTTGCGATTCTTACCACCCCACGCTCTTAAACGAAGAAAGGGCTGCAGCGCTGTCTCTCCCTCAATGCCTGTTTCGTTTCTATCTTTTTTATTTTTCAGTCTTTTTGCTTCATTTCAGACCGTTCGCCCACCGTCAAAATGGCACTTTTGATGTCCATTGAGCACGTCAGTTGAGTTTCTCGATCACTTCGGTTTCGTTTGGTTGTTTTTTTTATTTTAGTAAAGCCATTTTTACTTTCAAAGAGCATGCGCACACGCGTGTATACCATGCGAAATCTCGTTCCCGCAACGAAGCACGGTTTCGTTGCTGTTCATGTGAGCTTCTGCTTATTTTACATCCAATCATTCAGGTTTTTCATAAAAAAATTGGCAGGCTGTTTCACAATCCAGATTTGCATTAACCAACCACGGTGGCAATTTAATATAACAAACACGCAGAGCCAAATAGTGTGTTCTCAATGTGGTGCGTCTGTTTTGATAAATCCCGCTGTTCTGGCAGAAATCTCATTTCATAAATCCACGTAATCTGTCTTCGGTTTTGGCCGCTTGAGTTGAGTCGGTGCCAGATCAAACGCGGAAAGTGCTCTATCAGATTCAGGATCGGTTCGACGCGGAAACAAAATAATGCCCGCCACCATGCTTGTTTTGTACAGAAGCATGACCGCGTGGTCAGCCTATCTTTTGTGTGTGTCGATAGAAAATTGCTGTATTTATCCCGCTTCACAGCACACACGGACGCTGCTGTGCTTTGAGCGTCCTGTTTCAGATAAGCCATGAGAAAAGTGCAGTAAGCTGAAGACAGTAAGCGCCGCCCGTAAACTTGATCAGATAATTTAGGACGGTGCTCTTTTTCCACCGGTCTTGTTCTAACCATTGTTCCCAACTGTCGCTTGTTATATCTGATTTGCGGTTCGGCATTTATATGTGTAACAAGTCAGGCAAGACATGCCCATATGTGGGTGTCAGTTGTCAGCAAAACTGGTTTTTGGGTACATAGTACATCTGGATGACGATTGTCTTCTTGCTCTGGCACACATTGCATTTTCATGTATCTTTGGAGGTTCGCGGAGTTGAATGATGGAGGGATTTTGACAGCCGTAGTGCTTTTGTGCATTATTAGCAGGAACGAACTATGTAAATCTATGTTGTTAACCTTCGTGTAGGTTGTGGGTTATGTAGCGCCTGATGTTTCACCTGATTTCATCGTTCTAATCTAACCAGATAAGGCTACGCGACCGCGAAGCCCGCACACTTGCGCCAACATCAGTAACAAGTGCCATGGGCGTGTACATGTACATACATGTACACACATATCTGTTGTCCGTCATTACCACAGACCATACATTTGTTCGCGGCCAATGCATTTTCATTTTAACGAGCTGTCCCACAGAGATGGGCACAGAGACAAAATCCACTTTCAAGCCGATAGGATCAGGAAGTTGGCCGAATTTTCGGGTACAACCAGAGGTAACTGTGGTAAACTGGAACATTGTGCCCAATTACCCAGAAAATGAGCGACACGCACAAGTTTTATGGTTTTTAGAGTTTTTGGACGGTCACAGAAACCGTTACACAAACATGTCTTTCAGAAAGAATCTCCTAATTCTTTTGTCGCCAAATTTTGCGATGCAATCTAACGATTTTTTCGCAATTGTGGTTTGAAGTCGTTTTCATCGCTTTGTAAGTTGATCTATCAAATTTTAGCCCACAATTTCTGTCCCATTCGATAGTGCGAAGCCGCAATGGCCCACACAAAGACGGATGGAACAGCTGCCCTGCCTGCAAGACACTAAAAACTTGAAATTATTGAGAGCAGCTGGCGACAACGTTTTCGCTCTTCGCTACTATCCCCATCTTTCAAACTTTCCCGACCCTAACTTTCTATGCATAATGTCGCAGCAAGTTCTCCACCCTTGTTTTCTGGTGCGGAAGAGCCCGTGAATATGAATTGCCGGCTTGGGTTGTTTTTTAGACCTCTGTCGCCCTCTTGTTTTCAAATAGTCGGTCCCGGCAAGCCTTGAAGTGCTTGGAACCCCCAGTGGGACTCAAAATCCATATTTTTTCTCGCAAGGTGAAATACGACTTTCCGTGTCGGTTTCTGGCTAATCAAGTGGCATGGTGTGTTATCTGCGAACGTGCAGACACGACACACCCAGACCTGTCTTGTTTCTGTTCATTTTGTCCAGTTCGTGACCACACAACATGCTCTGCTCGTTTGTTTTCTTTTCGTGGTTTCTACCCCCCACCGACCGCGGAAAACTTAGAAAGTGTTCCGCTTGTTTATCAGCTTTCAGTTTCTGCTTTTGGCATTTTGCAAATGAAAAATGTTGTCTTGACCATTTCAGGAATAATCTATGATCCCACACCTACATACATACCGTCGTTTCATCACAAGCTGCCATCTTGATCACAATGATGGTCAGCTGACAAAATCAAGCAAAATCACTGATCAGCCAACCAATCAAGTGACACGATTAAGTCGGTGTCCAAGTTCCTATCGTTCTGGGGTCATCTATTCCGGTCGGTCACCCAACTTCGGTTCATGTCCAGCGGCGTTGTTGTGACGTTCGTGCTATTGGGCGTGCTGGGTGCACTGGTGTGCGTGTGTGCTGCGGCCGTGTGCATGTACAGACATCGAAGGGACAAGTCCAGCTACGAACTCGCCAAGGCATTGCATCTTGATGCCGACACCGTCGAGGAACAGCAGCACAATCAGAGGACTAGAGAGTTCTATGTGTAATTTGGTCGATTGATTTGATTGAGATCAAATTGGTTCCCCACTCAAAGGGGGCAGTACAGATCATGGTTTCAGACTGCGTGCACGTCAACCAAAGAATATCCAGCGCTGTGATATATGAAATTTCATTTTTTTGCTCGTGCTCCTAATGAGCTGTAACTTGCTGTGCAGATTTTCGATTGTTTGATGATAAATGTGATGGAATTAACACGGAATTTGATCCAAAGCCACACCCACTCTGAAAAGCAGTTTTTTGTGTACAGTAAAAGTCAAGCGACGAACAATAATAGAAGCACGATTTGAGCAAATTTTGAAAAGTGCGATGCACGAAATAACTTTCTCCTAGTGTTGTACATGCGCTACCCATTTCTATTTTAACACTGATGGTTTCGGCAACAATCACAAGAAAATCACGAATCGGCGTAATTGCCGATGAAATGCGTCTCAATGGGTCTTCGTCTGCTTCTCTTCTCGCGTTCACATTTGCCGGCGTGTTGTCGTGCATCCGTGAGTGACACTGAACGTTTGCACACACGACAATGCACCGATTGGGCTGATGTCGCACTTTGCGATGCGATAGCGTCGTGACGGGAGAGGTCTACAAGTGGAAATGTCATGCCGGGCTACGATGTTCTGTTTAAGAAACTCAGCGTGGGGTAAGTCCAGGGGCACACATGTAACTACATATAGGTGTCGCTTTGTAATCATGCCCATTGGTAAACTCCAACACTTTTCTGATCTGAAAGGCACACACGCACGCACCCTTCCCCTGCAGCCAAGCTGGTGACGCAAACACGCGAGTGATGCGCTTTACAAGCCAGGCAACGCGTTTGAAATAATTATGTTGTGTTGTCAAAGCATACAGTGCCCAAGGTTGCTATGTGACCAACGTCTACCTTGGGTGCCATCCACACTGGGCACTTCGTACTTTCGCGGCTCGGCGACGACTCGAATCGACCTTGGCAGCTTCTCAACGTGTTTGTCCCATAAATCCAGGCATTTTCGCTCGTGTGACTCCAATGATGCGACACCAATCCGTTGACCGCACACGTAGCACACACGCACGTTCGGACCTGCAATCAATCAATTGAAACATCGCCTTGCCAAGTTCAAGTGAAGACGGGTTGAACTTGACCGTACCGTTCTTGTTCTTGACAGGTGCACTCAACGTGACCGTCTTGGGTCTGGGCATGTCAGTTACACTGCCGCGTCTGTACCCATTCACGGGTCGACGTTGCATCATCGGCTCGCTGTTCGACGACGAAAGACTGGACGAGGCGGTCTGCAATCACTGTCAATGTAAGTTGATAGCGCACATTGACCAAGGGCACGATCGCGTTCGTTGACGTGTAGCCTGACCCTTTGATATCCAGCTGAACAAACTATGTAATTATGTGATGATCTCCAGACGGATCTCCCCGTCAATTTATTTTGGCCATTATGGAGCAAGTCAGCAAACAATCCAGTTTAGTACCTGATGCAGTGACTTCCCAGCCTCGAAGGCTTGTTTGACCGATTCCGAATCCATACATCGCGATTGGTGCAGTTCAATAGAATGCACTGTAAATCTCTTGCCACAATATCGACAATCAACGATTCGTGGTTTCGGCATCGTTTTTTGAACTTTTTATGTTGTACGATTTTGTACTCGCAAGGTTCAGTTGAATACGTTTTATATGGCTAAATCTAATCACATACCACGACTGCTGCCGGCCTTTACGGCTGAACTGATTTTATCTCACCAGGCAAGCATCCTATCACATGGACAGGGTGCCTGAGGTGTACTCAATGTAGCCACCTAATGGCATACACAGAGGCTCCCTGCAGCTTGTGGCCTGGTTGCTGGGAGACGGTGAGTGCGCATGTACATTGTGTGCACAATGTGTCAGCAGATAAATTGATCAATAGGCTTGTGCACCTGACCAGCTCTCGGGTACCAACTGCGAACTGTGTCAATAGTTTCATGGACTTGGTCCCCAACAATCATGCCCTTCTGTCATTTGTCACAGTGTCTCCTCAAGACGTTAATGCTATCAATAGGTCTTTGCGGAGTTCGTGCAATTCTTAATTCTCACCTGCGCTTGTTTGGAAAATGTGCTGTGACCAAATTAGAAAGGGACCTCTGAGCACAAGCGTGATGTGGGGAACACACAGCACGCAAATAAGCCGAATCCCGGCAAATTACGCTAACACATGCTGCACACGTACTGCACAAGCATAACGCACAGACATGATCATTTTCATGTCAAAAAAGCAATGTATACTGTGTCTGTGACACCATTAAGTTCAATAGCAACACACACGTATCAACATACATGTACATGCCCTAGAAGTGATTTTTCCTTCCTTCCGCCGTAACCCTTTCAAGCAAATCAGCAATGGCCATCTATCAAACCCCTGGTTACATTAACACTTGCTCCATGCTCCCCACTTGCCCCGCCTTGCTTGCCTTACGTGCCCTTACGCCATGGAGGCCAACCTAGTCCAATGTGGTTCATAGCCCTAGCAACCAAAACGCGGAGTCAGCTGGTTCCGCTCTCCACTGCTACCACCCGTGGCATACGTTGCCATATGTACCTAGCAATCTAACCTTCGGCAATATTTTTTTAGGCTTTCAGTGCCAGGTTGCTGCCTTGTTTTGTTTGTCTGGCTGGTTGCTGTGCGTATTTCTGAATCACACGCATCGCTTAAGCTTCACCATGAATTAAAATCAAAAGAAAAGCTTGAATTCAGAGTTGCGCCCGCAAACATTCGAATTACGAACACGTAACATTCCAAGATTCAATTGCTTTCCTACTTCATAGCTGCTTGTAAGCAGTGCTCCCTTGTGGCAATATTGTAGTGTGAGCAACAGCTAATATTATTGGACGTCTTGCACACACTGGAGCATGGTAAGTGACATAAGCATGCGCGCACGTTGTGGTTCCGGCTTTCTTACACCCACGTCGCTCAAATGCAAGTGTTTTGGTCGTGGGGAAAGGCGGTCCGAAAGTGAGCCGCAAGGCTCGCTGAGCGCACATTTTCTTGGGTACATTTTGCCAATCAAAATGTGAACTTCTGGGGTTATTGAATCAGGTATTCTTCTTCTCAATGGGCATGATAACGGTGATCATAGCACACCTGTCCTGAAATATACATGTAGAATCGTTTGAATAAAAAGTTTTAGATGGTGTAGTACCCAACACCGGCTTGATTAACCCTAAAGCTCACAATATCAGTCCTCCGTACACAAGACAGACTCATACATCCTTGAACCATGCTTGTGTGTGGCCTGGTCTCAATTGCATGTTAGATCGGCACAAGACATATGCCCACACACGTTTGTAGTTTTTCTCAACTTTATGGCTCACTTGGGAGCTAGAAAGTGTCGCTGCTAGCCTTCCGTGCACATGCTGGCTTGTTTTTGTCTTTGCGCTACTAAACAGAAAATACCACACCACTTTATCGATAACGTTTTCAAAATGGCTGACATGCCCGTTGGAGCTGTAAGTTATGGGATCATGGGAGCTGAAACACAAACGTTGGTATCTGTGTTGCTCAGATTGACATTTCTGAAGCAAAAATACATAGGACTTACTTGAGATGTTTTTCTTTCAGTTTCCTTGAATCGATAAAGCATTGAATGCCTGTGAGAGCTGTACTTGTTATCATGCCCATCGATGCATCGCCCAAGTCAATATTCCACCTGATGTTTCAGGACAACTTCAACCCATCGCAAGCGAAAGCGCGTGGCCCGCCACCAACTGTGATCTGTTGGTTGTGCGGTCGACAGTTTGGCAGCAAAAGCATCGCCATTCACGAACCACAGTGTATCAAGAAATGGGAACGGGAACAGGCAAAGTTGCCCCGAGAACAACGCAGACCGCTGCCTCGCAAGCCCGATGTCATCAAAACGTCTTGTTAGTTAGTGGGGATGTTTGGTTAATTTGACTTTTGGAGGGTCAACCTACACAGATTCGCATGAGTGTTGTGATCCTTGTAATCATGCCCATTGGTGGTCATTAGGACAGAATACACATGTTGCCCGAACTAGATCAGTACCCACACATGCAGCTGGCAAAGTGGACGTTGAGGCGACCAATGAAGCGGCCTGGCATGCGGCACAAGAGGCGATGGTGGCATGTAAACATTGTGGTCGACGTTTCAACCCTGACCGACTGTCGGTGCATCACAAGAGCTGCACAGCTGACAACCCTGCAAAACCACCGCCGAAAAAGAGATGAATGATCAATCAAGTTATATTTGTCGTTGAGATTTCTTGTTGTAAATTTACTGATACCCATGTTTATTTTTCACAGTCGCACCCAATTTATGCCAAAATTGTCATGTTTCTTCACATTGTTTTTGATTTGCACCGCTACTACATTCGATCTTGATCTTTCACGATGAAATAATTATCACTGGTTGCACCACTGCACATTTTCCAAATTTTATTGTCAAGTTATTCGGCCAAAATCCTGCTTTGGATGTTTTAGGTGTTGCACTGTGTGTGCTTCCATTACTATTTTTTCAAGATCATTCGATAACGAAAATTCAATTTTCAATATAAATAACTGAAACCCTTGTAAGTATAAAATACGTAGTGGAATGTCCCATAAAAG
Organism: Rhynchonema sp. JSB1_4; assembly: GCA_030248065.1. Taxonomy (NCBI): domain Eukaryota; kingdom Metazoa; phylum Nematoda; class Chromadorea; order Monhysterida; family Xyalidae; genus Rhynchonema; species Rhynchonema sp. JSB1_4. The sequence goes on from JASAMV010005308.1 coordinate 14,770, forward strand.
TGGACGAAATTTGCACCAAAATTAAATATAAAAATATAATAATTTCAAAACATATCGAAGGCATACTTGCACAGCGGCAACCGCACAAAAATTATGGAATGTCTTTGGAATCTGAGCGCACGACAAAAGAAGACACCAAATAATAAATGAACAAAAATAAAAAGTAGCACAGTTCAATTGAACATACTGGCTGATGTGGCGAACATTTTGTTGATATTCGCCACTTTGTGACAGTTTGACCACAACTGTTGACTGCGTTTCCTTCTGTACCAACAATAAGTGACCAACCACGTTGCTGCACTCATGCACGCACACAAACACAGAAAGGTTGTGACCACGGTTGGGGAGTTGCATGCTGATAGGTCGTGTAGCCAATGAGGGGTCGGATCGTACAGGGTGGGGTTGCGGGGTAGACGCGATAGCGAGTCTGCAATATAAACGTTCTAATTTTGGGTAATCTATATGTAAGTAGCTCATGGGACACGAGAGGTAGTACCATACTGATGGGTTTGAGCGACCCACAGCACTTTAGGACTTTTTTACTTTTTAAAACGCTCTGATTAGGCTTGGGCTTAGTCGATGGCTCAGAGCGTTAAGTGGGCTTCGTTTTAGACTTCAATCTACAATGTATATTGGGAAAGCGGAAGCCTGCAGGAAACGAACACAAAGGCCGCCATCGGAAAATAGACACTCGTCAACCGGTCGAACTACATAGGACACGCTTTGTTCACAGGTTCACACACAAATTACGAGCTGCGCCAACACAACTAAAAAACTGGATGATAATAGCAAACCATAAGCAATAGATGAGTCTCACCACCTTGCTACTCAATCCGTCAATGCACCGACCAGATATCTGTTCAGCCGTGAATTGTTTGTCAATGTCCAACACGGTCAGCTCGGACGTGGTCACATCGACTTCGAAGTCGGCCATCGAAGGCACCGATCGCGTGGCGCGTATCACCGAGCCAATACTGTCCTCTTTGCAGGATGGGGGCTGACATGGAAAAATTCTATTTTGCGAAGTTCTGGCGATAGAATACTTCTCCTCGCAATAGGCATGATAACAAAGATGACAATCTCATGGTCACCGAATGTTTGCTACATCAGTCATTGTGTGCGTCACATGGCACACTCTACCGTACACTACAGTAACCGAACTGCTCTTACCGTAACGCCAGCACAACTGCCGGTCTGTTTGTAGCACATGCCGATCTGACAGGTGAAGAACAATTGATTGGAGTCGGCGTATTTGAACACTTTGCTGGCCGAATGAGCTCGATTCAGTCCGATGTCGTAGGTGAGCTGGTCGAGTAGCAACTCGTCGGACACACAGCTGAATGTGACTAAGTGGGTCTGCATCTCAGACTGAAACATCTGCTGACAAACTGGCACGCGCCGCTAATATTGAACCAAGGACATTAAATTTATGGAATGTCTATGACTCTGTCTGTTATCAAAATTTGTGATCACGCGATCACGCCGTTTTCTTGTTTCGATTTGATGCCACTAATTTTGACCAACATAGGGTGATATTTTCGAAACGGTGTAAATGTGAGTTGGGTGTAAAGGTCGGTAGAATGCTCGGTCGACAGCTCAGTGTGATAGACCTCGGTGTAAACTTGAAACATTCCACGTGAATAACAGGCAATGTTTCACATTTACACTGAGCTACGCCGACCGAGCTTTCGACCGAACTTTACACCGACCTTTGCGCCCAACTGACCTTTACACCGTTTCGAAAATTTCACCAATAAAGGTTAAAGCTTGTTCCCAAACACATGATCGACAACCTTACGCCGTGTGTGGTAACGTGACGAAGGCAGGCCGATTTGATCATCTCGTGACCGTGCGACAATTCGAAAAAAGTTAACTCGTGATGATACAACGCAGTTCAGAGAACTATCCGCCCAAACTGGGTCAAAGCTCCACACCCCCCTGGCCGTACCCATGGTCATCCACCACCGACACCTGATTGTTCGCATCACCAACGTAGCAGGACTTGACCAAAATGCCCAGGTCATCGGCGCCACGACACTGCCACACGTGGTACACCTGCGCGTCGCATTGATTGAACTCCATATACAGTATGTAGGTTGATCAGGCCATAAGTTGGTGCATTATCTAACCGTATCGCCGACGTTAGCAAAGCTGACCAATGGTCCATTTGGTCCGTCTCGTCTCACGGTGTACTCACATGACGGATGGGGCGTGTGGAAGTTGAGCGGCGTTGTTGGCAGCATGCTGTAATTTGGGGGCGCACATTGACGTGTAATGCCCAATCGACCTACACATTGGTATCTGTGTGCATACGTACCTGACTTCGAGGTCTACCCTGACCCGTTCGTCCGGTTCTGCATACATGCAGCGAATGTTGTAAGCGCGGTCAATTGATGTGATGAAAATGGGATGGAAACTGATGATCACCACAACACCGAAGTTCATGCCTCGTGGCGATACCTGCACATTTTCTCTTTCGTTGAATATGATTTTCTCATTCGATAATGCACCAATGTACAATGTGTACCTGTCTGAGCCTGTGCATGCCACATTTGCCCAACTCCACCGTGTATGCCATTTGCGTGCGAACATTGCGCAGAAACTTGTTGATGCAATTGGGGTCGTCGTATTTGCCCTTAAAAATGTTTAAGAAATAAAAATGGAGTGGTCCAAGAAGAAATAGAAATGAAACTTTTGTCTTTCTGAAAACACTCACTTTGACGTAGACCTTTCCCGTGAAAGAGTCCTGTGTGTTGAAATGTATGGAAATAGCACGGTCTTCACAGCGGATAGTCGGATGGCCTGGATTGAATGCGAATGGGGGATAATTGTCGCTGCTAACCGCTCCAAACATTTGTGGATTGAAATATTTTGGTCTGCCAAGTACAGAGCAGATGACCAAATGAAATTTCCATTAAAAAACATAAGAAGAGCAAACCGACAACTCCGTTTTTGAGCGTGCGCGCAGTGACGATCCTAGTGAGACACAAGCTCAGCAGCTGCAAAGAGTCAGGTTTATCAGGTTTAGGTTTATCAGTCAGGTTTATCTTATTTATCTGTCAGGTTTATCTCATTCGTGACTCTGAATAAAAAATCTATGCTTCCTTACCGCACATATCAACACTGTGTTTGGAACTGTGGAGATTTTTGACGTCATATCACACAACGACGAAGATGAAATCACTCGTACATTTGAGCGAAATCACAGTTTGGAATTGATCCTGCAGAAGAACGTGGTTAAAACAAGATCCTTGAAATGGAAGTAAAGGAGATCGGCTCAGAAAGCGATCAATCTCGTCGCGGTCATTTAATCATTCAGTGCAATCTTCCAGGCCACAAATTTCAAATGGACCTTGGGCAATGATTAAGGTTATTGGAAACCATGGCACTGTTTTTAAACAAAAACCTTTAATTACAACACAAAATTATAGCTTTATACGAAGGTTAACGCAAGCGCCGGTGAAGCGAGCAATTTTGTTTGTGCGTTGGTGGAACTAACTAACTAAATCAATCGAAATTCAGATCGGAAGAATGTTTTCACGCCTGCGCATTGGATTAAGTGTTTTGAGGTGTCGCGAGTCGCGAGTAACGAGTTTAACCTTGGAGCGCCTCTTGCGTCAACAGACACTCCCCATGAGCCCTTGTGCAATCCTTGTTTGTTGAGTACTGGCATGTCACAGAACAAGTGCCCCCGAAAACACATTGGGTACCACAGAACTCAAGGCTGGCTGATGACTTGCACTCTGTGTTGGTCTTTTTGATATGCGGAAAGAACCGTTTTGCAGTTTGTTGTACTTTCAATTGCTACGTGCGCACATATCTGCCTGTGTCTGGTGTCTCTGATGAAGTTGTTGGGTCACATTTCCTTCCGTTGCGGGATGACAAAAGCAATGCACTGACCGAACCCGTAAAAGCTAATGCTAACACTATAAATGAAAGCTGTGAATATTAGCATTACACACCTCATTTGAGTGTAATATAGGGTGAATAACTCGTCTGGAGCCACGCGTTTGTTTCATTGTGATAAATTGAAAATATTTTGAATTTCACAACGGCGTTGCTCATTTTGTGCCATGTGCTACGCCACAAGCGAGACATCTTCATTGCATGAGTCGTCAAGGCGAACGTTTCGATGTTTTTCCACATCTGATGTTTTGGTGACATGGCTGTGCACTAATGTTCCACGGACTGTTGCATCTTTCATATTTCAAGACAAGCGGTTTAATCGGACTGCGCAGGTTGTTGACTATCCTTGTAAAATCAGGCAACACATTTCGTCCCGGGTTTGTATGCACATGCGCAACAAGTTTGAGGTGACAAGCAAATCGCCTGTTTTCACACACTTTTCAGTCAATCAAATGTGTGACCGACCGTGACACGCGAACAACAGTCAAGATTGTTGACTTCTCGAAATATTACCGACCTAAACATGTATGCGTGTATTGTTTTAGGCACATGTCATTGCACTAATAAAGGTGTGCAGATGAGTCAGCATGTGAAAGAGAATGTGTCAAACACTCCGCAAAAGCATTACAGCAGTTGTCGATATTTATTGGTTGATGTTGTAAAGATTGGTGTTGTTCCTGGAAATCCTGCTCGTGACTGCCACGTGGATGTCGATGTCAGCTCAAAATCACCGGAGTCTGCCATATCCACGTTGCACTCTAAAAGTTCCTCCCGAACCCAGGAAAGTGAAATTTTGCCCAAAACATCCACTACTGTACGCAACAACGATCATAAACATGCGTGGCCCTTGGGAACACCGCTGCAGCGGCGGAAGGTGTTACTCTTGTGGTCAAAGCAATTATTCTTGTCATTAGGAATCTCCGGTCGAGTTTCGGGTTGTTTCCGACTCCATTCTTTGTTCAAAGCTAGCGCCCACGAAACTACGGTAAATGGACAGAATTATGGGCTAAAATGGTTCTGTTGGGCCCGGGTGGAAAACAATAAAACCAAGTTGATTTAAAGTGCAGAAAGTTTACGACTTTTGGCAAGTTTCGGGTACAGAAGGCGGCTTGATCATCGTTCACAATAGCAATATACCCAAAAATTTTGCAAATGCCACCGAAAATGGCAGTTATCGTAAACATTTCTATGTAATACGTCTGTGTGTACCTGACATGCAAATGCGACATCCGTGTTGGGGCATAAATTGCGCTGTGAACAAGTGTTTATCTCGGCATTATTGCCAGCACGCGGCGGAGCGCACAAAACGTTTTGCACCGCGATCCGCTGCACCATTGCTGGTTTTTTCAGTTTTGGTCAAATTTAGGTCCAACAATGTGAATTTTTTGGGTACCGCTATCATTTTGGTAGCCAATGGACAGTTTCAACCGAACAATCTAGTGACAATGGGGATGGGTGCACCCCGGGGACACATAAACTACGTCGTAAAAAGTGGACCACGATCATTTTGCGTCAAAGAGAATCAATCATTCTCACTCTCGTGCGTGTACAACAACAAACATTCGGACACGCACTTGCGCGTCACACTCTGTTTTTCAGATGGCCCGAAAGTTTCTCTCTTGGTCACCCTGTATGTACGCTCTTTTGGTCGCTCCACAGGGCCGCTTATCTTTCAGTGTTTCAAAATACCGGTCCCGTAACCGCGACCTCTCCTGTGGCGCAAAAGAGAACCAAATAACCCGCAAACATGTCGCTTTGTATCAACTTTTGAAACAAATCTGCCCCCAAGGTCCGAATCCAGCACTGTACCACTATAGACTTCCCTTTTGGACGAAGCAAAAAGTGCGGATAATGCTCCTCTCAGTGCACATGGTATTATTTGGTCCAACCGTCCCTGTAGCAGGTACTAAAGCGATTATGATAAAGATTGATTAATACTTGTGCTCATTGTGACCGTTGGTGGTGCTCATTTGTAGCTTTCCATGACATTATGTATTATTATTGTGCTTTCAAATATTACGGACGGCCGCACCAAACACTGCTGAGTGGCAATGTATTGAATGAAACATCTGCTACCAGTGCTCAGCAGACCATCACAAACACAAAACTCCGTTGGCCACCCTAGCTCTAATGTTTCATGATATTATAGGTGGCCAGGGCCTGGGGTAAGGCATATGAAGGTAATGTCTGGGGCATTCTATCCGTATGAGCCTCTGGGCCCCACTGAAGTGAGATGACCTTGTTCAATATTAAGTCCACTCCTGCATCCGATTCCAACAATCTACCCATTACGTGCTAACGTCATCACAAACGATACGCTCAAATTGAATAGTCTCCGTTTCATGCATAATTTTAGAATATTTGGTGCCACGTTCATATCAGTCGCATTGCATTGACTAGATGGGCGTGTGTTTCCTGCCCGTGTGTTTCAAAAGTTGATTTTCGGGTTTTGCTTATGGGGCGTACTCCATTATATGCCAGCGAATTGGGAAATTAACACAGTTTATGTATTTAGCAAGGAGCAAGTACCAGGTTTATGCGCTGGACACCAACATTTTCTGCGCCTCCACTAGACGACCGGTCGATGCAAGGCTCATCTGTCCCCAATGATGGAATTAGGTGGATATTAGTCCAGCAGTCCGTTTGCCGTTCATTCCAGTACAAACGAAATTGAGTCAGATTAATGAGTACTGGCAAGACCACATTGCCTCAAAACCTGGTTGTACCCAGAATCAGAACGTCACCCGTTTGGAAAATTAGTCATGCCCGTTCTGTGCCAACCCGTCTGGTGTGCGTGCCCGCAAAGTTTGCTAATAATTGTACCGCGCACCTAAATTTAGAGCTTCTACGGTCCAGATCTGGTCAGTTTCGCTCCACTGGACCAAAGACCGGCGATTAGCCTCCCCCCCGACCTTCGTTATGTATGCGGTCTTGTTTACCGACTTTTCCGGTTCAATTTTATTGCTGAAGTTTTTAGCTTAGGTCTTGTGGTGGCATTTTGGACACTGGATACGGGATACTGTATCTCATGTATATATATAGCGGGCAGCGGAGCCAGTTTGTGTGGGCGCAATACAGTTTCAAACTCTAAATTTCGAAAGCCACTGGCCATAAACCGAAATTTGAGAGCAAATAACAAATAAAATCCGGTCACGCATGGTTAGATGGCTCTCTGATTGTGTAGTTTATGCACGTGCGGACAGCGGCTGTGGGAAAGCACGAGATCTTGCGTGCAAACTTCAGTTGTGTGTTATCCAAACTATACGTACCTACATGCCAACAAGGTTTCGACCTGGCCAAGATGAAACTGGAATCGGAATTGATGCTGGTAAACGATCTTAGTCTTTCGCTTTAACTAAAGTTGTTGCCAATAAGCGGTGAATCCATCTCGTGAGCGTACAAGTACAAGAGGTGAACTCCAAAAAATCCATGTGTCAGAATCCTGACGAATGGGAGTCAGGCACACATACAGACCATGTTGGCTGCCAACTTTGACGTACCCACCACAGTATTCATTTGCCATCACTCACATGATGGAATGTACCGACCGACTGTAGCATATACTGTAGTTCCATTGTCGATTCAAAAAAAGCGCTTCAAAATTATATTTGCATTTAACGGTAGCGGCCATCTGAACGACATTTATCCACGGTACCCAACTTCTGGCCAAAGGTCCTCCGTGTCCGGCTTTGAAACCGCAGCGACAATGTGGAACCACATGACAGACACTTTTTGAGTGATTTGATCCCATGCCTGGCTTTTGGGGATGAAAAAAGCATAAAAGCGTGGTCACCGCCTTTCAAGTGCACGCTATACATTATTCATAGGCGGAGGAGCGGCTTTTGCCAAATGCGAACCTCCCATAAGCTCGATGACCATAAACTGACGCCGTCAGGGTCGTTGTTTGTTGTTTGTCGCTCACTCATTAGCGCACATCAATCTGGACTGGTGACAGCGGTTTCTCCGGTTCAGCCCGAACCCAACATGCAATTCAGTGTCCAATTTGTAAAACGTGACACGCCCAAAATGCTGGTTGTGTGCACTTTTGTGCCAGTGAGTGCCAGAGTGCCATCTTTTTGTCACATCAATCATTATGATGAGCTTCAAGCATCCACTGCAAGCACCCAAATGGACATTTTTGCGAGCTGCCGCCGCCGCTCTCCTTATGTTTTTGTTGTTGTTTTGTTTGCGCGTGTGTGCGTTCGTTACTTTGGTCAGAAGCGAGAAACTTTGTAATAATAGGCGAACGTTTACAGCTTTTAGTGAACGTTTTGGAAGAAAATGTGAACATGATAAGGAGGAATGCCTCTTTTCTCAGACGAGAAGCACTTGTCACGCAATTACGCTCCCGTGCCAGTATTACTCAATAAGTTGTATCTGCAATTTCTATTCGGAATTTTGCACTTTCGAACTTGAGTGGCTGTTCCATTATCCCACTTGTTTACTTTTGCGGACCCAAAGTACCACTTCAGTTGTGCTCAACATCTAATGAAAGTTTTCCATTGTGGGTGTCTTGTGTTCTCATTTAAACATCGAAAGTCCGAGCTCTTGTGGTTTTGTTCTTTAGACATTCTTCGTAAATATGGAAATTTGGAACGTGCAGCCCTTGGGCAGCTACACTTCGGATGTGTATCGAGTTTGACAGTCTTGCATGATAAAGTCGTAACTTTTTAGCTGGAAGAAAAGACAACATCAACAAGAAATGTTGTCATGCCTTCAGGATAGGTCTCCTTGTATGTATTCTTTTCTGGCTTGGTTTAAGGTTCGTGAGTACAATGTGCTTAGTTATGAATATGATCGCTGTCTGTTGTTTTGTGCCCATGACCATTCTTCCACGAACATCTGGGCAGTCCATATGGTCCGTTTCAAGACTGGCGACTTAACAAAGGCACACCACATCAAATATCAGATACAGTCTTTTGCCGTAAAAGCATAATGCCCCGTGGGTCCGACGATCTAATACTGGTTGCATTTCTAAGGTATACCCGGCCATGACGCGGTTGAATCCGCTGTTTCCTTACAGCAAGCAACCATTGAGTTGCAGATGCCTGTTCCAAACAGTACCGACCAAATGGGCACATCTGCGATGCACTCAATGGTCCATTCTCATGATGACTGCAGGCAGGCCGCGACCACATTCTGTCACTTTCAATAATTTTAGATTGCAATTTTCTGATCACACGCCGGCCCAGCCACTCCTTGCAAATACACACATGCATATTGTGTTGGGCATATTGTGGGTACCACTTGTGAAATCAAGCATGTCGTATTGTTTTTGTGGTCCGAGAATTGTGTGTGTGGTCAGTGTAGACCACAAACATAAACGGCTGACCGCCCTACAGTTTCGTGTGAATAATGCGAGCCACCAATTGCAACTCAGCCACAAAGTGCAGATAAGGCGCCGAACCACTTCAGTAGTGAACTTAATGGGTGCCAAATTTTCGGTTTCGTCAAGTAAAGAGTTGAACCTAAACAAAGGCCAAGCAGGAACTGAGATACTGTATGCAAAAATTTTGTTCAGTCAAAACTGACCAACCAGCTGTATAGGCAGACACGCGTCACATCCTTTTTACCATAAGTGCACTTGTGTGTTGAGTTTGTGGTTGGAATAGGCTCCACCCAGAACAAGGAAGTACACTTTTCGGTCCGTTCCGGTTGATCTGTCAGTTTTACATCTAATTTAGTGGAGGATTCCCACTTCATTAGCGTTGTAACATCCTGTGTCCTGAAAATGAAAAGTAAACAGGAAGGAAGTATACGCTTTAGTCCATATCGAATTTCAAGTTGAAAAAAGCTAATATCCCCATAATTTGTTTAACGTATGCCTTTACGTTTTAGTGACATTGCAAATCTGGATTAACAAAGTTGATGATGCATTTGCTCGAGAATATATTTTGACGTCCTGTACTGCATGTATCTACAACATAAGCTTGCAGGAAATATAATCTGGTCGGACAGAACAGTAATTTGGTTCTCTCAGTTTATAAAATACAGTAGGCAGTGCACCGTTTCTGGCAACATGAAAATTTCAGACATCATCAGACACTATCAAAAATCATCCGTGAAGCATCAGGCAGCATGTCAGTGGAGGACTGTGAGCAATTACTGTCATCACCTACTGGAGTGCACCTTGTCGATTCAGGCACCAATCAAACAGACGGAGGCATTGAACTGCAAGTGATCCAGCCGTCAAGCAGCAGGACACGACATCAGTCGTTGCCGCAACCATTGTTGCAGGTTAGAATTGGGAAATTGTAGTTGTCATTCAATCACTGATCGTCACATCTTATCACATTTGTTTCCGGTGCCATGTATGAGCCCGGACGATTCGCAGCTGCGCACGGCCGCCTCGCTACTTAATCTGCAATATCGTGAATGCACCAAATGCGGTCATGCAATGCCTCCGCCGTTCCTGCATTATCAGGTTGATGGCACAAAACGTGCTTTGACATTCAGTTTATCTTTTTATCATGCTGCTTGTTTATTTTTGATGGGCAACGTGAACTGGGCTCGCCAACCCTCGATAGGCATGGTATGTACGTAACAGAGGCTTGGTTACTCTTCTCAATTCAGAAAGTCTCAGGGCCCTTGTATCATGCGCGCTCAAATCGAGCCGGGTATGCATGCAATTGAGTTACAGCACGTGATCGCGCTTGTAAATGCAGGCATTCCAATGCGAACGTTGTGCGCACAAGAGCGAACTGCACTGCATTCGATGCGATTCGGTGATTAGCGAACAATCGATCGCTCCATCCATGGTCGTCGACAACAACAACGATCACGAATCGATCGGCGATCATCAATCGGACAACAAACCGCTTGCCGATCCGGACATCAACGATTCGATGAATGTCTGTCACAAATGTCGTACGCACATTGGCAGCTGGTCGGAGCTGTGCTACTTTCTATTCACATATGATTGGGAGCAGGTGAGCACAATGGGTGGCGGCGGAGCACTGTGTGTTCAAGTCAGTACACGACATCAATGGGCATGATAACAAGCGTCGATTACTCCAAACAGACCACGAATTTTTTTCTTCGGTTATTCAATGAAGCTGACCAAGCCATGAAATTTGCGCAGCCTTCTAGTTCATATACTGTATGGCTGAGTCAGGTATCGGCGTGCCCGCAATGTCCGGCGCCGGTGTCCGGTCTAAAATATCGTTGCATCAACTGTCACACGCTCATGATCTGTCCGTTTGACGATATCCCTGAGGAATGTGTCGCCTGTCAGATACCGCTCAGAGGCATCAGGCAGTACTATGTGTTCTTGAGGTTCGTTTGAAACTTCTGTCAGCTAAGTTGATAGTCAATCAGCAACATCATGTTACATCATCAAATTCATGAGAATGGAATCGAACAAATTCAAGCTTGTCTGTTTATGAATCTTATCATGTCCACCTTTCCAGAGACCGCCAATGGTTGAGTGCGCACGCATGGACAGCACCCCTGAACAAAATGATGTGTTTTTGGCAGTGAAACTGCTTTCTAGACTTCCAAACCAATATCAGCATCAGCAACACAATATTTTATTTTTAAAAATCGATTCAAATACTTTTCAGTGTTGTCGTACAATGATGAAATGACTTCTTGCAGTAACAGTTTGTTGTATCGTCTGTTTATAAACAGCATGCCCTTTGCAAGTTTTGCTGTAATCATGCGGTTGCAAACGCTCGCGTATCAAACAACCAAGCTAAACTTTTACACTGATTTTGTGAATAAAAGAAAAGCAAGTAACATCACGATAAAACTTCTGGCGATAGTATGATTGGTTCGATAATGCCTTCAGACAAGACTTCGGGTGAGAGCACTGCTGGACTGAGCACTCGGGCACTGAAAAGTCGAGGGGTGAGGACAGCCGGGGACAAAACGTGAGGCGACAATATCTCGGGACTGAATGCTGTTGGACTCAAAACGAATGGAGACAACACGTGCGGCTTGAGAATGGCCGGACTGAATATATCTGGGGTCAACACGACTGGGTTCAACACAAACGGAGACAGAATCTCGGGACTAAAACCGAATGGACTTAGGGTGATGGGGGATAGGACACCGGGGGATAGGATGGCCGGATTGAACAGGAATGGGGACAGAGTTCGTGGGTACAGTACTGAGGGGGAGAGGATCTCGGGACCGAACAAGCTCGGCGACAGAGTTACGTGACCGAGCACATGTGGGGCACCGATCGCCGGTACGAACAGTTCGGGCGTCAATAGTTTGCTAGTAGCTTCCTCGACAACTTCGGCTTCGGTCTGTCGTTTCGGTCTCGATCGTCGCCGCTTCCGATCGTGCGAGTCGGCAAACGCACGAATCTGTCGTTCGAGTGCGTCCCGTTTGACGCGACAATCGTCGATTATCGACGAGAATCGAGCTCGATCCTTGTGATCGTAGGCAGTCGCGTTATCGAAATTGCGATCGGATCGAAAGAATATGTCCAATTGATCATTCCTCGCAAATGTATAGCCGAAACGATCCAGATCGCTGATTTGTGCCCGATCGAAACTTCTCGAATAGACGTCCCACGCTCGAAGGATACGGTCGCGCGATTTGGTCAGCTCGCTCGGGTATTGAGGTGCACTGGTCAACGGTGAGTCGTCGTCGTGACCAGTGAGCATTTTGAAGAACTGAAAATTTGAAACAAGCGGAGGCTGTGCACTGGTTTCTGACCTGTGAAACTTGTGGCTCCATAAGCTATCGGTTGACATGATTGTAATAACAAGTATGCAATAGATAGTATACACATTTGTGAAAATTTCGGGCCGAGTACGTCCAGGCATGCCAGCCAGATCAACTGCGTGATAAAAGAACTTTATGTACCTGAAGTTTCAAGCAAGATATGAAACATCATCTAACCTTCACCCATTCATTCTTGTGGTCAACATTTAACAAACCCAACAGCTCGGGTATTGAAGCATTTTGTCCGTTGTCGTGAAATCCGAGTACATCCGGCGAAAGCAGATAAATTTTGCCTTTCGACTTTTGAGTGAGTGAGAAAAGTCTCGGGGACAAAACAGCGAGCGACGATGTTTGACTCATGTTGAATGCGGTCGTAATGTTGAGAATGGACTGGATCATACTCATCGTCGCATCCTTCTTGGTTTTGGTCAGTTTGGATTTGTCGATCGATTTGCTGAAATCGAGTTTAGAGTTCCGAGAGGCAATGAAATCTCACAACATGAGTTGCGTGCACGTGCGTGCACCGGCGGTGCACACCGTGCCGTAACCGTCGAGGTGACTGCATGTACATTGCGATTCCGAAAACATACAAATGTGAAACATCAGTGCTCGTGCAAACGTACAAACGTCATCAGCGGTACAAGCCGGGAGGGGAGAATTTTGTTTCTGTTGTCATGCCCATCAATTGCATGGCTTTACAACCAGAACCAAAGCCAGTGAAGAAGTGAGCGACAGAGATATCAAGTGCGCCTCAGGGTGGAAAATGTGATATTTAACG
>JASAMV010005309.1:0-12704 GCA_030248065.1 Rhynchonema sp. JSB1_4
ACACTCACATTTGACTGGGTGAGTACGCATTTATCCATGCAAGAGACCCGAAAGCGGTGATTGGGAGTGATATTCACTCCAAATTTACACTGTTTGTCACATATTTGCTTTGATCGTGTATCAAGAGACAATAATTTCAACCAGATTTGTGTTCTTGAGTACCACAAAAGCCGCACCAAGGCACCCACACCACCTGGGGGGAGTGTAAAGGTGTGTACCTGACCACGGTTGGTACTCGTTGACCATTGTATAGTATTTTCACCAGTGCTTTAGATGCACTTAGTACACATTATAGAAGAAAAATACCACTTTATTGCCTTAGCGCTCATTGCTGCGTTTCGGGCAGTTTTTTGCAGGAACAATTTTTTTTTCAAATTGAGTTTTAATAAAAAAAATTTTATTAACCACTGCTTCGGATGTACAGTACATAAGCGGTCGCAGGCGCGCGGCAGGCGCGGCTGATGCACAGGTGCGCTTGCATTTTTTGTTACATTTACAGTATTTTTCAACATTTTTCAACCTTTTATGGGCAGAGTGCATATTTTATCGCTTGTAGCTGGACTTGTTTGCGTATTATACAGTAAGTGTTTGATCACCTTTCGGACCGTTTTTTTTTGCTGTATAGTAGATTTCCAAATTCGCTGCCGCACAGTAATATACGACCCATAGTTAATGTCAAGTTATAAACCCGAACGCTAACCACGTGCGGTTCTGAAACATTATGCGCAGCTGCCTGGCTGGCTGGCAAGCTGCGTGTGTGTTAGCTGTCTGAATGTTTCACAAGTCGATTTTCGGGTTTAGAACCTGACATTAACTATGGGGCGTGCTTTACTGTGCGGCAGCGAATTTGGAAATTTACTATACATGGTAAAATGCCAAGCAATTTGTTTGCTTGTCAAACAGCAAAATAAAGTAAAACTACGCCAACACGAGCTCGATTTCGGAGCTGGCAAAATGGTGAAACATTCATGACGCAGCTGCTGATTTGGGAAACGTTACACGTTGTGGAATACAACGTGGAGCATGATGATTTTCTCTTTCTTTGCGTTTTGCAAGCTCACCGCCTCCGAAATCGGGCTCGTGTTTGCGTAGTTTGTCTATAACAGTTTCATTTCATTGCTTGTTCTTGAAACGCACTTTTTATTTTTCCAGTGTAATTATGTATGGCCAAAATGCTTCAAAACAACTGACAAAAACTCATGAGCCTGCGCCTGCGACCGCTTATGTCGATGTCCCCAGGCAGGGTTGGGCAAAATTTTTTTTTTACACTTTTAAAAAAAACGGGGGAACAAAATGGCGTTTTTGGTGATTATTTTTGTCATTTTTTCTCAAGGGTCGAAAAATTTTCTTCACAAAATTACTTTTGGGGCATGTATTTGGAACCTAAGATGCCTAAAATTATGTTATGTAGCACATTCACGTGGTGCAGTGTGCATGTACCTATGTACGTGGTGCTTCGATTTCGTACCCCAGTGGGTCGGTCCGATACGACTGATTCAACCACCTGACACGTGTCTCTGCTATTCCGCGACTTTTCAGGCCCGGAAGATTAGGCCCGACCTTTGAGGCCCAGTTTTTCAGGCCCGGCTGATTCAGGCCCTGCATATTTGAAGGCCCGGCTTAGGCTTATGCTCAAGCCGGGCCAGAATCGGCCGGGCCTGAACCTGTGCCCCGGGTCTTAGCCGTCGCACATTTATTTCTGCTTTTTTTGTCTGAATCATGTTGTTTATGAGTAAATCTTTCTTATTCGACCACAAACTGTTGTGTCTGATATAGCAAATTTCCAAATTTGCTGCCGCACAGTAAAATACGCCACATAGTTAATGTCAAGTTATAAACCCGAACGATAACCATGCGCGGTTCTGAAACATTGCGGGCAGCTGCTTGGCTGACTGCCTGGCAAGATGCGTGTGTGTAGGCTGTCTGAATGTTTCACAACTTGATTTTCGGGTTTAGAACCTGACATTAACTATGGGGCGTACTTCAATGTGCGGCAGCGAATTTGGAAATTTACTGTACCACAGAGTAGCTATCATCGGTCCGTATCAAGCACAGACTGTTGGATCGCACCAAAACGACGTAAACATCCTTCATAAGTGATGCAAACCAAGTCACAAAAGTGACTTCTTTCAATTAATTCTTTTCTTTTCCCCCTTTTTTTTGTTTAGTTTAATTGTCAAATTTCCCCCCCGAATATGAGACTTTTAAAAAAACTTGTTTAAATTTTTTTCCCACACTGCCCCCGCCCGCGCCCCCCGTGGCCTATTTAGCTCGCAACGGGTTTTTTCCCAGCGGAATTAGCGGATATATCGTCACGTTTCCCGGGAAATATTTTCATAGTGCCATTTCCCGCGGGAAATAGTGACTGAATTTCCCGCGGGAATCGGCCATTTCCCGCTTTTTCCCGTCCTTCGACCATTCCCCGCGCGGGAACCCTCAGTAATTCCCAGAAATTTCCGGACGGGAAAGAAACGAAACGAAGATCTAATGGCAGATCTCTTTATTCGTAGTATTTGTTGGAATAGACTTTTTCTCTTCAGAGCATGCTCGCTTGAACGTGTCTCAGCAATTCGACAGACTGCTATTTCAACGCAAAGCGGCTCACGCACAAACCGACAACAGAAACACGGACAACATGGCACGTGTGTGTACAGAACTGCCCCTCTCAGCATGAACAGGCCTGAATTCTTGGTAAATACTGTTACAGTTGTTGTTCATCCTCCAAAGGGCAACTTCACCTTTACTTTTACGTTGCCAGTTTACATCAACAGACAACAGGAATTGTCATCCACTTTTTAAAACATCTAAAGGAACGCTTATAACGGCCAACTATTGCATTAGTAACTTCTCAGACCAAAATCTAGGGCGGGAAATTTACGGGAAATTCCTATTTTCAGCGGGAAATTCCTGTTTTGCGCGGGAAATATCGCCATTTCCCGCGGGAAATTTCCCGTTTTCCTGCATTTCCCGCTGGAAATTTCCCGCGGGAAATAGGCCTTTTCCCGCAATTTCCCGTCCTTCAAAATTCTGAACACCATTTCCCGCGACATTTCCCGTCCTTCAAAATTCCAAACCTCCATTTCCCGCAAGAATTCCCGGACCCTTGGGGAAAACGGGAAATTTCCCAAACTTTTCCCGTCCTTCAAAAAAATTTCCCGCGCGAGCCCGACCCCTAAGTGTCGATGTCCCCCAGGTACGAAACATTTGTTTCAGCTGAGGCTTAGGCTTAGGCCTATGGTTAGACACACTCAAGCAAGTACCCAATTTACATACACACGTGCCATTAAATCCGTGAATTTCTTGATTAGTTCAGTGCGTGAGCCGCTAATTGCTTGTTGAAAACTGCAGTCTAAGTCAGTTGCTCTAGGTCGTAATCTTCATGAACAGGTCTGAAAAAGACAAATAAAATTCTATTCCCAACCCATACGAAAAAAAGAAAAGCGAACAAAAAATGATCTGATCGTTTCGATTTCCCGTTTCCCGCGGGAAACTCCACGGGAATTACTGACGGGAATTCCCGCGCGGAAAATGGTCAAAGGACGGGAACGGGAGTTTTCAGGCACTATTTCCCGCGGGAAATGCCACTATCGAAAATATTTCCCGGGGGACGGGAAATTCCCCGCAAATTTCCCTCCCTCCCGCGAAATTCTGCGGGAAAAAAATTTCCCGCGCGAGCCCTAGTTGGGCTTAGGCTTAGGCTTGGGCCTAAAATAAAGAGCGCTGCAGGCCTGACCTCAAGTTGCAGATCTGGGGACATCGACACCCTGGGGGACATCGAGTCCGAAGCATATTTTTATTTTTTTGCTAGTATAAGGTTATGCGATCCATTTTATCAATGATTATATTGATGTTGCGCATATGCCTTGTGGTTATAACCATGAAAAGTAAAACGAAACGAAACGAAACGAAAAATATTTTCACGCGCTCATTTGGGGCTCATGTATCATTGCTTGATTTGATGAAAAGATTTGACGCGTTGATTTGACTACATTACTATTAGCCCTATTTGGATCAGAGACGTTGGAGTGATCTATTCGGGGGTGGGTTGTATCTGGAACACTACCGTACCTTTGATAATCACAAGCACACAAACGTTCATGTTCCACCGCAACGCAATTTTGTTGAAAATTAGAGACCATTTCACACACAATTTTTGGACTTTGTGACTTTTTTGTGAGTCTTTGATTAAAAATCGTGCCCTTTAGGAGGATAATATTTTCGTTGTTAGTTCTCTCGGAAAAGGTCCACTTTGACCGAAAGTGTGGCCGGGGCCCGTATTTGTTTTTTTAGGGTTCGTTTAGTCATACCGGAAATTGGGAAGTAAAATTTTTCTCTATGTCCAAGATGTACAGTAAGTTCCCATTGTTTGGTTCCCTGACGTTTCGTGCCCAACTGGTCAATCAGTTAAACAGCTCATTCCGGATTCCCGGTGTGCGTGTAGTCATTACCAGACAACCGAGAACATTAGTCTTGGACATTTTTGGATACTTTATTCACTAGACTATACGCGCGCTCTAAATGTTCTGCCTGTATGTCACGCATACCTGGACACACACAGCTCTGCGCCTTTGTCTCCGTGTGGCACATGGATCCGATCGGCCCAGTCATGCGAGTGCGCGTGCGCTCACCGGCCGGACACGTGCACGTCGTCCAATCGGTCCACATGGTCACCGGGCATTGCTCGCTTGGTCGGGGTGTGCTGCTGCCTGCAATTCGCTGCTGAGTTCCACCATTTTTGCCGGCACAGACACAGCATTCAGTTCAGGCCCGACACGTTTTCGGGATCGGCTGGCTGTCACATTCATTTTAGGCTTAGGCGCAATCCTATGCGCATGACCTTGAGCTTGTGTGCCGGAACTG
The DNA here is from genome assembly GCA_030248065.1 of Rhynchonema sp. JSB1_4. NCBI lineage: Eukaryota > Metazoa > Nematoda > Chromadorea > Monhysterida > Xyalidae > Rhynchonema > Rhynchonema sp. JSB1_4. Next base: position 4,861 of record JASAMV010005309.1, read on the forward strand.
AACTGTCGCGCTCATCAGGGTATTGGTCGCACAATGACCATATAAGAATTCATCAAATCAACCCTGATTTTCACGTTCAGTCGCTCTTAACCACTGTGCTGTGATTCTAACATACCATTTTCATCTGAAAATAATTTAGCAGATCAACCACGTTGCCGCAGGTCTGAAACACTCTCTTTACTACATGCCTTGTGTACGATCGCGCAATACAACGTCATTGCCCCGTCACTTTCCCGCTTTTGGATTCAGGAAAAAATTTGACCAATTCTTGTAAAGTCATTCATTGTGCGACCAATACAAGAACGTACAGAAAGCAGCCGCGAGGTGCTCATTTCGGTCCGCTGGATGCTTATTCGGTCCAAGTTTCTGCTTGTGAATTTAAAATGAAAACCTTAGCACATACAGAAATCGTCCTAAGAGGTGTTTTGGTAGAAAGTTGGGCTACCAAAGGGCGCATGAATCAAGCTTTTGAAAGCAAGCACTTGCACCGCAGGCCAAAGCCACTTTTTGGGCTGAATGTTGCGATAGAGTATTGGGGAGCAATACTTTCGACCTGCATCGAGTTGTTTCCTCACGCATAGTCAACAACCATTGCGCTAATCCAAGTCGTTCAAACAAAATTTGCCGTAATACAAACGAAGCTCAATTTTTATGCGGTCCTGCTTCTATGGTTGCGATAAATGTACAGGCAGTCTACATAGCTACAGTACCAGCTGCAACTCTGGGTGAAGTCTGCCTTTACGCGTGCAGCACGCGTACGTACGTATGCACGCCTTTGACGCCTGTACACACACAAGTATAGAATGCCGAATGCACCACATAAACCGCGTGCACAACGCTGAAGCGATCTAAGGGCGCGCCCATGTAGGCCAGGGCCAGGGCCGGGGCCGGGGCCATGAAAAATAATCTATGTCCGAGGCCCTGTGCCCGGCCCCGGCCCTGGCCTACATGGGCGCACCGACAGGGCCGGGGCCGGTGCGAAACATTTTTCTGGATGGGCGAAGTTTCAACTGCAGGGTTGTCAATAAACATTGGTATCGTATAAATGCAGCTGTGCGTGTGTGTTCGCGTTGGGTGCGCTACTGCCTGATTTATCAAGGGCATGGCTAGCTTGTGTTTTTCTTTAGATTATACAAATTTGTAAATTGCAAATTCGGGCTGCAGTTTGAAATATGGTTGACAAAACACTGAACTTCTACCTGCAATTATACACATACAGTTCGCTTTTGACCGTGCACATACACGACGGGCGCTTTTCGCTGATTGGTTGAGTTATAGGTTACTCGCATTTCGCGCAGACATGTCGTTTACTGTGGTTGCTCAAACAATTTATGTCATCTGGTGACTTTTCATCAGCCAGTATTTTTTAAGAATAAAGCGCTTTATATTATTTTGCTTGAACAACTACATACATATGCATAACCTAAATAAAACCCCAAAATGACCGTGCCCTTGATACATCAGGCAACAGCACACCCAACACGAACACACACACGCACATCTGCATATGTATACGAAACCGATGTTGGATTATTGACAACCCTGTAGTTCTAACGTCGCCTATCCAGAAAAATGTTTCGCACCGGCCCCGGCCCTGTCGGTGCGCCCATGTAGGCCAGGGCCGGGGCCAGGGCCTCGGACATAGATTATTTTTCATGGCCCCGGCCCCGGCCCTGGCCCTGGCCTACATGGGCGCGCCCTAAGGCGTGCGCACGCGTGAGTATGCGTGCACTGCGCGTGCGTCGCTGGGTGGCTATACATTGTATACATTGCAGAATTCACCGAAACTTGCAGCTGGTACTGTACGAATGCGACTCAGGTCAAAATACCGTATCCTCTGAGCACAAAGAACGTGTCGAGACCATTTTGCTTTTTTTATCCATGTTTTGCGTGCTAACGCCAACACCAAGCCAGAGCACGACGTTTTGTGATCGACGCGCTCGATGACAACTTCCACGTGTTGTTTTGGCATTGGCAGCGGTGTGCAATATGGTCTCGCAACGATCTTTGTGGTCAGAGGTTACGGTACTTTGGCCTGAGTCGCGTCCGTGGTCAGAGTGCCTTCAGCGGCGCGCTGCACAAAATGCGATTTCTTCAAATGACTCTGATGCGTACGTACCTGCTCGATTGCATTTGTAGAGTCTGCGAACGCGCTCGATGTCCAATTCGCTCAAATGGTCCTCTTGTCCCAACGTGGCGCCGTGCGTGTCTTTCTTGGCGCGCATGTAGGCGCTCTCGGGGTAATGCAGCAACGAATCGTAGTCATATGGCAGGCCCAACGTCGTCACATCACCCACGCCCGTTTTGTGGTAGTTGTACTTCTGGCCGTCCTGAGAACAAACAATAATCTACGTTGGTTCATGAGTGTGGCGGATACAAACAGCGACAACAGCGGGTGCGGGTAAAAACTGCGGGTGTGGAAATACAGTCGGTTCCGAAATTCGGCGCCAACACAACTCGGCCGGCTAAGTTTAACGTGTCCTGCCACTTAACAAATCCAAGATTACGCTCAACCGGGGCCGCGCATTACAAGCCCGCAAAATAGAAGGTTTCCGTGCAAACGTAGGCGAATTGCGGAACCCGTTCTTTTTCCACACCTGCTGCTTTTCCACCACCCGCTGTTTTGTCCACCGCTGCGTTTTCCGTGGTTTTTCTCCGCTTTTTTTTCACCCCGCTGTTTTGTACAGCGTAAATTTTGTCCGCACCCTTGTGCATCTACGTATGTATCAAGCATGATTCATAAGTAGTATATTAGGAACATCAAACGAGGCAGGCGACAGTTTGAATAAACTAATTATTTAAACCACCTACCACCCGACACTTTGAATATGACGGACTACCCGACAATTTGAGTAAATCAATTAGGGCGGACTTCATATTCCCATACAAAATTATTTCAGTCATTTCCGTGTTACGGAAATAATTCCGTGCACGGAAATATTTCCGGCTTCCGTGTTCCGTGATTTTTTCTCTTCCACGGAACACGGAAATATTTTCTTCTACCATCATTGGGTGATATTTTCGAAACGGTGTAAAGGTCAGTTGGGTGTAAAGGTCGGCGGAAAGCTCGATGTGAGGGCGGGCTTAGGCTGAATCCGGAAATCGGAACCCGGAATTATATCCGGAAAACGCATTATTTTTGTACGTAAATTCTTGCGTTTACCGAAACTATTTCCAGAGCCCCAGAAATGTTTTGTATTTTTGCATGCAAATTATTTCACGGCTCCGCATTCCGGATTTAACCTAAGTTCGCCCTGAGAAAGTTCAGTGTAAGCTCGGCGTAAGCTTGAAAAATTGCACGCTGAGCAAGCAACAGACACGCGTTTCTAAACGAAAGGTCAACTTTGGCAGTTTGCTGTGCAGGCGTAAATCGTTCATTTGCAATCTGGTTCATTAAAGCTGGTTGCACAAGTGTTTCTAAACGAAGTTTTTGAATTTCGTAACCTCTTATGGATGGAGCCGTTTTGATTTCGTGCTGCGATCAGTTAGTGACGTCAAAATTTTTGGCACCGCTGTCAATGAATGTTCAATTTCTCAACAGCCTTGCGGCGAAACTTACAAATATTCCTTTAAACCAGCTTAAACAAACCAGATTGCAAACAAACGCTTCACACTTGCACAGCAAACCATCAAAGTTGACCTTTCGTTTAGAAACGCGCGTCTTCTGCTTGTTCAGCGTGCAATGTTTCAAGCTTACGCCGAGCTTACACTGAACTTTCGCACACCGAGCTTTCCACCGACCTTTTCACCCAACTGACCTTTACACCGTTTCGAAAATATCACCCATTGCTGTTCGCGTCAACACACAAACTTTTGATGTTTTTGACTTGAGCGCGCTGGCTTTTGTCATCATCACTCGAAAGGCACCGTTTGCATGCCTGCGTAATTTCCAAGTTCCGTGCCACGGAAATATTTTCGTGTTCCGTGATTTTGAAAATGTTTCACGGAACACAAAGCACGGAAATATTTCCGTGTTCCGGTTTCCGTGTGCAACCTAAGTCCGCCCTTATTTATCCAGCGTTTTCGTTTGTGCGTTCCGTTTCACGTGTATTAGAAAATCGGAGCGCCCTACCAAAATGGAAGGCAGGCACCACGCGACTGCGACTTGGCACGGTTGGACTGCGACTTGGTAATTACAAGGCAAACATTTCACAAAGTCATGCCTCAGACAACCTGCTTGATCGCTGTGACATAATAAAGACGATTTAGACGGTAATAGACACGCGTGCAACATCAGCCAGCTGGTCAGGTGTAAACACGGATGTATCTGTGTCAGGGTTGGATTAAAAACTTTTTATTATCGAACTATTTTTACCTTTTTTGAATATTTAAAAAAAATTACTTTTTTTTCATTCTGGACCACAAAAATTTCGGTTCTCAATGTGAAACATTATTTTGAATTTTTTTCCAGATTTTCTTCGTAAGTATAATTGATTGTGTTGAGAATAAAGGAATAGTTGATACCGACCGGTTGTGTGTTTACAAAAGGGCAGTAGCGAGGTGATGTTTTTACGATGAGCCCACTAACGTGATGATTGGGGTTAATCTGTCGCCCAATAGGTTGTAATATGAAAAGCAAAGGCGTGTCACGGGAAAGGTAAATAACTGGCGCATTTCATTATTAAAGTGACATGAAAATAGCTGCATAACCCGCGGTTAGTGACCTCCGGCTTTTTTGCACGACAATATTACATTTTAGGGCAAACTTAAGTTAAATCCGGAATCCGGAATCCGGAAATAATTTGCATGCAAAAATGCAAAACATTTCTAGGTTCCGGAAATATTTCCGGAAAATGCAAGAATTTACATGCAAAAATAATGCGTTTTCCGGAAATAATTCCGGATTCCGGTTTCCGGATTCAACCTAAGCCCGCCCTTAAGCAGATTTGTCTTGGTCGAATTAAATACTCACATTATGACGGCTATTTAGGTCGCTTAGTAGAGCCACAGACTGGCATAGGTGGTAAACGTATATGCGGGTGTGCTTTGAGGGCACGGGGTGCATATGACGCCTATGCCAGGCTGTCCATCTAACTGACGAGACCCAAGCAGCCGCGGTATTAAACTTTGGGTCGAAACCGCAACCCAGCCACGCGTCATATGCACCCCGTGCCCTCAAAGCACACCCGCATAGACATTGTGCCGAAGGGAAATACAAGAGCCGCAGACGATTTTTTGAGAAGCAAACAAGCAGAAACATGCGCAAAACATGCATTTCACAACAAAAAGGGGGAATAATGAAAACAGTGGTGAAATAATGAAAAAAGTGAACTTACTTTCGTAATTTTTAAAAACCGAAACAGTGGCGAACTTTCTTCTTTCTAGTGTTTTTAAGCAATTTTTTTACTTTTTTTAACCCAACCCTGGTCTGTGTGCTGTGCTGTGGTAGTGCGGTCGTCTCACACTTGCCTTAGATATTTATACGGCCCTACAGTATGCTGTTGCCCTTCACTACGGGACGAGTCCGTTACAACACAAAAATTGCATCCACAAGCGTTGCAACCCCGAGCCGAACGGAACGGTACCTGAACCTCCCAAACAAAAGTGCTATAGAGCTTAACTTTGTTTTGTGAATTCCATCCAATGGTCGACATCAAACAAGGTTATCAAGTTGATGACCGAATCGTATCGGTTCCGATCGGCCTAGGTAGACCGGCTCTTAGATGGGATCGGTCCCACATATAAATGTTTGCCTGCGGCAGTGAAACACATGACTGCTTCTGTTGGTTTGAAAAACAGATCCAATTCAATCACAATGCCGCTACCAAGACTGGTCCGATTCCATGAAGGTGATCGGCCTACCCAGTCATATCACATTAATGTGATCAACTGGCTGGATGATGCAGTTTACGCATTTTATATTGGAATTTTTATTTTTGGATTTTATATTTTTGGAAAGATAAACGTCCAGCGTATTTGCGGTATTCGCCTTTGTGCCAAACGTTATATGGCGAATGTTTTGCCAGGACTTGAACTTGGCCCAAAATCACAAAAAGAATTTCACGTATGTATGTGCATATTTTCGGTCACCCTGCGATGTCTGCGGTACAATTGGTTATTTATAAATAGTCTGCAACAACAACAGTGTAACGTTATCACAGCACTAGTGAACCCAGGGTTGGAAAAAAATTTTTTAAGCAAGTTTTTTTAAAAGTCTCAGATTCGGGGAAATTTTACCAAATTTGCCTAAAAAACGCGCAAAATCGCGAAAAAATGCAACTTTAATTGACAAGTCACTTTTGTGACTTGGTTTGCATCGCTTATGAAGGATGTTTACGCCATTTCGATGCGATCCAACAGTCTGTGCTTGTTATGGACCTATGATTGCTGCTCTGTGGTATCAGGCACAACAGTTTGTGGTCGAATAAGCAAGATTCACTCATAAACCATACAGAATTAAGAATATAAGCTGCAGAAATACGTGTCGGGTCGCTGAATCAGTCGTATATGACTGACCAGATAGGGTATGACATCAAAGTACCATGTGAGTACATGAATACTATGTCTCATGTATCACGGGAAGATATAATAACATCATTTGGTGCATCTTAGATACCAAATACATGCCCCAAAAGTGAATTTGTGAAGAAAATTTTTCGACCCTTGAGAAAACATGACGAAAAATAACCCCCAGAAAGGCCATTTTTGGACGTTTTAGAACATTTTGTTCCCCCGAAAAATTAAAAAAAATTTTTTTTTAAATTTTTTTTCGAAAACCTTTTTTTTGCCCAACCCTGAGTGAACCAGTGCGCATGGGAACACCACACAAAATGCATTCGCGCGGGCAAGGCTGACTGACTGGTACGTGTGCAGGACGCAAACTGAGCACGGGCGTGCACGTCAATGCATCTCTGCGTGTGCCCGTGTATGAATCTCCTAGACTGGATTTTATATTTTTGGAAAGATAAACGCCCCGCGTGTTCGTCGCTGCTCACCTTAGTGCCAAACGGTATATGGCGAAAGTTTTGCCAGAACTTGAAGTTGGCACAAAATCAGAACAAAAATTTTTGGTTTAGGTGTATATTTTGTGTCACCCTGTGAGGATTATGACATTTTTAACAAGCGAAAAATACGCTGATGCAATTGTCTACCATATCATGCAAACAGTTTATCAAAATTCCAAGTCACGCAACAGAGAACCACAAACAATCGAACGCCCGGCATCCGCAGACATCGCCAGGCCGCGCCGCGCGCGCGCCGCAAACGCCCGCCATCCGGCACGAAAATCCGGCCGGTCTGCACGGCGAAAATTTCCATTTCTATCGAAAGTTATGTAACTTTAAATTTCAAAACCCTTTGCGCCTTGAGTGTGTTTTGGTGCCTAACACAAAATCATTGTCTGTGCCGTGATTCTCATATTCCCCCCCCCCCCCACCCACAAAACGCACTTACACAGGGAGTTTTCAAAAAAATATTTGGCACGTGAGTTACTGGCTACCCATAGAATGATATTGTAACAAAAACTCAAATTGAAAGCAATTGGTCCAGGTTTAATAGAAGGCGTTCGAAAATAACTGGCAAAGTATCTTAAACAACGAAATCAGCGCCCAACCGGAATGGCGTTCATGTCGACGTCGACCCAGTGATCCCGGTCGGGTCGCGAGTGCTCATGCCAGAAGCCAATGGCGTGCAGCAGCTCGTGCACAATACGCCACTTGGTTTGCGGGTAGTCGACCCTGCCGACGCATTGGTCACCGAGATCGATCGATTGTCGTCGTTGGTGCACCTTGCGGCCGATGTCCGACACGCAGCTGGAATCGATAATGAAACATAAATCAATCGGTGATTTAATTAAGGGCTCAGCCAGATAGATCCGAAACCCCGAAACCTGAAACACATTTTTT
>JASAMV010005310.1:0-17702 GCA_030248065.1 Rhynchonema sp. JSB1_4
ACTAAACAGTGATGGCCCAACTGGTTGGCGTATCAATTTGCATCTGCCTTATGATTGAAAACAATGTTCCTTTAAAAATTTTGATATCAAACAAGGATTTACTGAATCGTTCAACTGAGCCTGTTGCATCTCCAGTATATAGACCAATTGTCGCAGCACGTAATCCTCAAACTCCTGCTCAACAATCTCCCGGGCCATCGTTTCAAACGCCAGTGCAGTCACCGGCTACACAGTCGTCAGCTACAAAAACTCCGGTTTCTTCTGCAAAGGTGCATAAACCCAGAATTTTTCGGCAAAGGAAGCCCCCAGTGCGGTGGAGTCCTTGGGAGAGTAAGTAGAATGGAGGCTCAGGGTTGAAAGATGCGTATTACAGTTTGTCTAGCCTTAGCTGCTTTGCTGGTGTTGATTCAGGGTTTATCGTGAATGCAAGAAGAGGGAAATAAAAGTTACGTTCGAACAAGTGGGGAAAAGTTTTGCCAAAACAGGAGACTTATACACGTTATAAACCGTTACGTCACAAGTTCAAACGTAATGTCACAAAAACAGCTGGATTAGATGCACAATGGCACAGAGACAGAGGTGTATTAAAAAAGATAAAAAATAGAGTTTAAGTCGATATTGTAATTTACAGATATTCTCAATCGCTTTTTTTTTGCGCATGGCGTCAAAAACGCAAGAACCCAGAAGAAGCCGCAGATGTGGATGACCACATAAAACAAGAAAGACGAAGGAAATGGGTGGTGCCGACAACAGACAGATGCGAATATGTTGGAGGAAAGTTTCTACAATAGCTGCAGAATCGTCATGATAATCAACACAACAATACGACGCCGCCTGAGGAGTAGGGAGTAATTGAGGAGAGCAATAGCCGTACCTTGAATCCCTGTATGGGGATATTTTTCACCAAGAAAAAAACCCAAAGGGTATGGGGATGACCTGCATTTTTTTGGGGATGAACCTACAGAATATACCATTGGACCTTTTAGGTGTCACCCTGCTGATGTAAATCGCACAACCAGGATTGAAAAATGAGGCGTGCTTATGGCAACAAAGTCCAAAAGATGTACCTAAAATTCAACGTTGGGGATAAAGTACGCATCAAGGAAGAAAAACATAAATTAGCAAAAGGATACTGGCCCACCTACAGCAAACAGATCTACACCGTTGCCAAAATTCTACGCAACAGAACGCCAGCAACATATGAACTCAAAGATGAAGACGGAGATGATGTCAACGGAGTGTTTTACACTGAAGAACTTGTTCAAGTCAGAGACCCTGAGGCTCCTGTTAAAGAAATCCAGTCGCTTGGCAAAACTGAGAAACGTGACGGTGTGATATGGCATTTGGTGAAATTTAAAAATGATCCAGAATTGTCTTGGGTTCGTGATGACAAGCTGGTTAGTATATAAACAGAACGTTTATTTGTTAATTAACAATGGAAGACGTCAGTGAGTCAAGTGACAAACGTTGGTATGTGTTTGGTAGAGACTATTCTAAAACCCAGATTGTATTTTTTGCTCAAGTGTTGTTGATCTACGTGATAATCTGTACGTCACTGGTGAACCTGTGTATAAATAGCAGTGAAAGTGAGTCAAAAATCTGGATTATTCTATTGAGCAGTTGTATGGGATATCTTTTGCCAAATCCTACACTGAAACGCAATCATGACCGGTGACTTTTACGTCGTACTGCCATCAAACACCAAAAGCAGGGACAACTCCAAAAACACAACTTCAGAATTTCGTGTTCAGCTACCTCAAACCATCCGCTTAGCTGGCTCATGGGAAGTGGCACTGGTGGAGATTCTCTACCCATTTAGTTGGAACAATGTCAACACTGATCTTGAATGGAACAATACACGTAATAATGAAATCAAGGTTATAGACTACAAGGACCACGGGTCTCCAGATTACAACCCTACCGTCTACACTATCACCTTAGAGCCGGGATATTATCAAAGCGCTGATGAGCTATATCGCCACATTGTCTCTGCCGTTGAAAAATTAGAGTACAGCACAAAAAAGATTGTCAAAAAAGCAATTACGTTTCATTATGGCAGATACCGCAACAAGTTTGGAATAGATATAGATTCCAGCTACAAACTGGGTGTGGTTCTCTCACCACAGCTTCAGTACATTATGGGGTTTGACCAACGTGGTTACCAAAACTCTGTTGTGGCTACCTATCCTCCTGATTTGCGTGGAGGCTTGGATGGAATATACATCTACTGTGACCTGTGTCAACCACAGATTGTTGGAAACACTTTGGCTCCTCTGCTTCGCACAATACCTATTGTTGGTGAGTATGGTCAAATTGTGGAGCGCACATTCATCGCCCCCCATTACGTGCCGGTACTTAAGAAGGAGTTCTCAGCAGTAGAGATCAGTATAAAAACAGACACCAACAAGCCAATTGCATTCGCATACGGAAAAGCTGTGCTAAAACTTCATTTTCGTCGCAAACATGAGGGTTCAATTTATACCAATTTCTGAGAAAGATTGGACTAATTTCTACATAGCACAACAACATGGAGCTGGTTTCGCTGGTCTACCGTATCAAAGAGGTGCGGGACTTGGAAATATTTTTCGTGGTATTTTTCGTTCATTGTTTCCTGTCGTTAAGTCAGCAGGTCGTGCAATTGGTAAACAAGCCCTAAAAACTGGGGCTGAAATCGCAACTGACCTGGTATCTGGGAAAACGTTGAAAGAGTCTGCCACAACAAGAGGAAGAGCCGGAGGCGCTGCCCTGTTGCAGAAAGGAGTGCAGGCATTAGAACAGACTGGTGGTCGTCTGGGCAAACGTCAGGCACAGAAAAAACATCCGCCACAGCCACAGAAACCTATAAAAGGACCTGCAAAACGCAAGAAGACAATCAGTCGCGCAAAGCGTCAACGTGTTCAGGATCAACTTGGTGTTTACTACACATAATGGCTCAACTGCTTGACAAGAACAGTGCCCCTGCTTCTGATTCTGTCTTGGATTTGTTCAGTGTTCCTCCTACTCAAACTGCTGTTGAAAATAGCTATTGGTATGCCGCACATCCCGTCAACTCAGTCACTTCGGCCGGACCGTATCAGTTCACTGTACCTGCTGGGCCTGACTATCTGCACCTGGCTCGTAACTACTTGTATCTCAAATTCAAAATCGTGAAACCTGATGGAAGTGCACTTGGAGCTCCAAACGTGCCTGGCACAGTCGGAGGTACGGAACCATTGGTGGGTCCAATTAACATGATTGGGAAAACGTTCTTCAAGCAAGTCAAAGTGGGAATAAATGGCAAACTCGCTTTTGATAGCGGGGATATGTACGCCTACCGCACCCTTCTGGAAACAGAGCTGAACTACGGTTGGGATGCAAAAAGCAGCTCAATGAAAGCGGCCATGTACAATAAAGATGAACCGTCCAACTTCGTTGAATCAGAAAACAACAGCGGCTGGGCCAGGCGTGAGAAATTCTTCAGGAAGAGCGCCGTGGTTGAAACTATGGCTCCAATTCATTGTGATCTGTTTATGTGTGACAAGGCTCTGGTCAGCAATTGTCAAGTAACCCTTGAACTTCATCGTAACTCTGATGCTTTTTGTCTTCTCTGCTGGAAAGAAAATGCTCCGGCATACAAAATAGAGGTGTTGGAAATGGTTTGGTACGTCAAAAGACTGCAGTTATTGAGCACCGTACATCTGGGATTGGAGGCCGCACTTATGCGTGGATCAGCCAAGTACCCAATTCGTAGAGTGGCTATGACCAAGATGCATATCAGCCCAGGACGTCAGACCGTTCCCACCACCCCTCTCTTTGATGGCCAAATTCCACGCCGTATTTTACTTGGTTTCGTTGAAAACACCAGTTTCTTCGGCTCATTGAAGACAAATCCGTTCACATTTAAACACTGTAACGTGAAAGAAATTTCTATTCATGCTGGTGGCCAGGTGTTTCCCCGTGAACCTATGAAAATGGACTTCTCAAAGAAATTGGCTGTCAGGCCGTTTGTTCAAATGTTTGAAACATTGGGTCTTTCAGAGGAGAACAAAGGTAATTGGGTTTCCTATTATGATTTCCTGGAAAACTTCACCGTGTTTGCTTTTGATTTGACTCCGGAACAAGCTGACAGCGCCCACTGGGAACTAATTCGTGAAGGTTCAACAACCGTACATTGTCAATTTGCTGAAGCTATAAAAGAGCCTGGCGTGGAAATGATTGCATATGCTGAGTTTGATAATTTGGTAATGATTGATCGCAATCGCACCGTGTACTTTGACTATTCCGTCTGATGGATACAGCTGAATTGTTACGGATTTGTGGGAAGGATCGTGCGCTGCATAATTTGTTTCTCGGTGTGTTTCCGTCTGATAAACTACCGGCTCCTGATCGTTTACCTTGTTGTTTTATTGCAAACACTAAACCAAGCACTCATCCCGGTCAACACTGGGTTGCATTCTACATTAACAAAGAGGGTTACGGAGACTATTTCTGCTCCTATGGTGAGGAGCCACAACCGTTGTTCAAACAGTTTTTGGACAAAGCTTGCGTGGACTGGAACTACTCTCGTAAACGCCTACAAGATGTCTTCGCCACCACTTGCGGTCAGTATGCAGTGTTCTTTTTACACACCAGAGCAAGAGGACTTCCGTTTTACAAGTTTCTGAGTTTATTCACCACAGACACAGATGAAAATGACAAGATAGTAACGGCATTCATCAACGGCTTTTACAATGAAGACACACAAGTGATTGACTATGACATGATGTACAATCAAACAGGTTAATACTCATGTTCAAACAATAACGTCTTCAGCTCATCATGCCACACCGTGCATATTGACGTGAACGGATCACACTGTGTCATAAAGTCCAGAATATCATTCCCGCTGATTTCAACATGGGAGTACTTGATGTTGAGTTCTTCCGACAGGTTGGTCATGATTTGAGTGAATTTGATTCCCCCTCCCTGCAACGGGCATCTGGAACGGAACAGACCGGCCACATCAGGCGGAATGTAATGGTAACCGCCGCGGGGGTGAACCGTGTCCAAATCCTTGGCAATGTAATCATACGCGGTGATTCCAGTAAAGTTGTTGGTTCCGTCAAATTCCTTGCGGAATTCAAACTTGTTGGTCTGCGGGTTCAGATAATTTTGATGATCCTTGGCTACCATTTGTTTGATGTAGCGCTCCAGGAATCCGGACATTTCACGGCGGTAAGCCACCAGAAAGCAACGGCGGATCAGTTCCTGCTTGTCCTGCTTTGTGTAACGTTTGCGGCAATCAAAACAGCTGCATAACGTGGACATGATGGATTCCAACACAACAATCAGGGCGTGTGGGTACTTGGTGCGCGGAAGATTGGTGTTGCGGTACCGTGGAGAAATTGGCGGAAGTCCAAAGTAGACAAGCGGGTCTTGAGGATCAAAGTCTTCAGGAATGTAGGAACGCAGGAATTTGTAGTGACGGCGTGATATTGGTGGAATTTCAAAGTTGGCAAGAGGATCAAAGTCTTCCGGAAGATAGAAACGCATAATGATAAAAACACTGGTTTAGGTTTCGTTAAATACCATTATTGACACTCCACCGTGCACGCACCGCGCACACGCCGCGCACTTGAGGAGAGCGCCTATATAAGCAACGGATTTTCGTCCCACTCATCAGTTTAATCATGGGTGACTTCAATGATTTTCTGGATGCGCTGACCGGACCGCTGCAACCGTCTCCGCCAGCAGAACAAAAGGACCTTCAACAGCCGCCTCCACCTCCAGCGGTGAAACGTCAGGACGCCGTGCGTCATCCGCCGCTTCTCAACAAACGTCAAGACCCCGTGCGCCACCCACTAAAAGGAGTGCACTACAAATCGTCAAATGGAAAGCAAAAAGAAGCTGCGTCAAAACAGAGCCTTGTGGTTGAGATTCCTCCGCCTAATGCTCCTCAGAAGACTGGCGCAACTAAGAAGAGAACAGCGCCTGATTCAAAAGAAGCTCCAGATCCTAAACGTCAGAAAGATGTAGAAGAAAAGTATGATTGTATTGCAGTTGTGCCTCAAGTCAGCATCACTGTTCACTACTGCAGTGGGTGCGGAAAGCATTCTGTGGATGTCAAGTGATTAGTTGTTGTTCATGCTGTTGTTATGTTACGTTGTTAAGTGTTGTCAATAAAACAAAAGACAACCAAATTTTGTTCACGGGGTTTTATTTCGGCAAAAATGCCAACATTTGACGTTCCTTTTCGGACAAAGAAGCAACACTGTATGAAATACAATCACAGCCACAATCACAATTACACATATCACGAAAGACAAAATGAGTTTTCATACAATTCAAGGGAGGTACTTTTCCATAATGACTTTGTTGAAACACTTTACGATAGAGACATTTACCATTTCTTGACGCAATACCACAAGTTTCGGGATAGAATGACAGAATTTCGAATGGTTTGAATCCAACAGCAACAACAACGCAGTGACATTCTTGGCCGTGGTGATGTCCGACAACGAACGGAAAATGACACACCAAACGAATAGATCCTGAACGTTTATCGTGTCCGAGTATTCCAGCCTTCAGTGTGGTTTGAACCAGTGCCATAATATCCATCCCGTTCTTGAACTTTGATTTTCCGGGGACTGTTGAGTTTGGCCAGTGATTTTTCTTGATGTGGTGATATCCTTTGTTGACGTCAGGAGACCCTGCATGAAGCGGGACTTTTTGCTTGAACTTGGTATCGAACGACATCTTGATTCTTGGAGGAGCCATGGTTAAAATGAAATGACAAAATGAGAGGAGCAAGAAAATAACGCAGATGTACGCGGTGTTCGCGCGGTGCTCGCACGGTGCATGCGCGGCTTCCTGGCGCTATATAAACCAGACTTTTCGACGTTCATTTCATTCATCATGTTAATTCCGGTAGATGAAGAGGAAGCGGTCCGTCAGTTCCTTGAGGACAAAAAGCGCAAGGAGGTTGATCTCCTGGACCAGATGTTCATGGAAGTTATCGGACCTTTGCTGAGTGCAACAATCAGTGATAAGAGCTGGGATCTGTGCAAAGGATGCCTCAAATGCAGCTCGTTTGCTGATGACCATATCTGCAACTATCCGCCTTCAACCTACATCAATAAACATGGGCAGGTTCTCGGTGAAGCCACAGTCCTCGGCTCAAGCTGGGAAGAGTTCTGCGCCAGAGCGTTCAGCGCTACAGTCAGTCATCGCGCGCTCAGCTCCTGGTTTACAAACTACAATACGTTAGCCAACTACATTTCTTGGAACGCTGTACTTGTTGGAAAGTACATGGATGAACATCATGGTGACTGCGTGAAAGAACCTCCGCTGGACTCTCAACCTATCGTTGACTACCCCTACTAAGCGCCTTCTTTGGCTGCCTTACCCTAACCCAACGGTCCTCTTCAGGACCATAAGCGCCTACACTGGCTGCCTTACCCTAACCCAACGGTCCTCTTCAGGACCAACACGATGAAATTAGTTGGTGGAGACACGATTGCCGTAGTCTTACGCCTAACCATCACACAAGAGTACGCTAATACATAAAGCAAAAGTGCGCCCCAGATTAGGCTTACGCCTGAACATCACTCTAGAGTGCGTGACAGGTCACCCCCTTGCGTGACAACTCGCCTACATCTATACATTGCCTATGCTTATACACTGCCTATGCTTATACACTGCGTGACAGGTAGGGCGGCCTATCCTTATACACTGCCTATGCTTATACACTGCGTGACAGGTAGGGCGGCCTATCCTTATACACTGCCTATGCTTATACACTGCGTGACAGGTAGGGCGGCCTATCCTTATACACTGCCTATGCTTATACACTGCGTGACAGGTAGGGCGGCCTATCCTTATACACTGCCTAGCATACCTATACACTGCCTATGCTTATACACTGCGTGACAGGTAGGGCGGCCTATCCTTATACACTGCCTATGCTTATACACTGCGTGACTTTGGCGCTGGCTGCAAATCTAATAGTGTTACAGTCGTGCCGTGTGTTAGGGTCAGACGCCTGGGCACTGCAGATGCAGCCCCGATTGAACCACTTGGCACAGGCGAATTTCGTGTGACCCGTATTTTGCGTTGCGTTGTTCGTTTTGTATGGCGGAAGGGGCCAGATTTTACCCTCGTGGAAATTTGCGATCAAAGGGTGATATTTTCGAAACGGTGTAAAGGTCAGTTGGGTGTAAAGGTCGGTGGAAAGCTCGGTCGACAGCTCAGTGTGATAGACCTCGGTGTAAACTTGAAACATTCCACGTTAATAACAGGCAATGTTTCACGTTTACACTGAGCTACGCCGACCGAGCTTTCGACCGAACTTTACACCGACCTTTACGCCCAACTGACCTTTACACCGTTTCGAAAATTCCACCCAAACACTCGATCGCAAACTAGGGCTCATGCAAAATTTCCCAATGCCAAGTCGTAGTCCAACCGTAGTCGTTGTGGCGCTTGCCCGTAAAGTTGATTCGGCTGTCAGGCAAAGCACGCGCTACCAAAAAATTAAACGAGTGAGGTCGGCTTGTCTACCAACGATGCAAACGCGTCCTGATGAGATGTTTTCTTACTTGAAGCCTTATTCAAAAGCAGTTTCTTCAAGGTGTATAGTCAAACCAACAGCTCATGAGACTCCTGATGCGGTTCCACGTGTTTCGAGACATTTCGAAACCAAACGAAAGTGAAATTGGGTATGCTTGTGCGTTGTCAATTTCTCTTTCTTTTGGTTTCGAAAAATTTCGAAACACATGAAACAGTAGCAGTCGTCTCATGAGCCTGTGTTTGGACTATCCATGTTTACCCTACCACATGGTGAACGCAGTGATCATGAGACGATCAAGACTGAGCACACAGAGCATGTAGCCGGCCGATGTGTTGAACACGTTCCACAGGATGATTTGCGGCATCCAAGAACAGCCCCATGAAGTTAATCCCAGCTGCAAGGGCGCGTCCATGCAGGCCAGGGCCGAGGTAGGGGCCGGGGTCAGGGTCATGAAAAATTATCCATGTCCGAGGCCCTGGCCCTGACCCCAGCGCTGCTCTACATGGGTGCACCGACGGTGCCGGGGCCCGGGGTATAAATGAAACATTTTTCTGGCCAGGCGACAATACAACTACAGGGTTGGCACAAAATAGCCATGCCCTTCATATATCAGGCAACAGCACACCGAACGCGACGCGAACACACGCGCACTGCTGCATACACGAAACCAATGTTGGATTAGTGACAACCATGTGGCTGTAATGTAGCCTGGCCAGAAAAATGTTTCGCTTATGCCCCGGCCCCGGCTCTGCCGGTGCGCCATGCAGGCCAGGGCCTCAGACATAGATTATTCATGGCCCTGGTCCCGGCCCCTGCCCCGGCCTACATGGGCGCGCTCAAAGGGACGACCAACGTTTGAAAAGTAATTCGCGCTGTTTTGTGAATCAACACACTCACAAATCACACAGATACTGTACCGTGTTCGAATCGTATCCGTACAGGAGCGTGCGCGGAATTCGCCAGATTCCGGCGGCAAGGAACGCCAGCCCGTTGAATGCGTCCGTGAATGCGATCGCTGAATGTTGATTTATGATTTTCGCAATATTTCTAGTTCCCATGTTCAACAAAATCAATTCACTAATGGCAGCCCTGAAATTTTTTATTTACCACTGTCAGACTGGACTGTGATATCGTCAACTTGTCGATCGCCTCGGTATACAGTGTGTTATAGGTTGCATATTGTGCTGGTCCAACCACGCGCTCATGAGACTACTTTTTTCAAAGCTTGCTTGGCCAGATCCAATAATGTACCAATTACACGTGTTTCGAAAGCAAAAGAAAGAGAATGGGCCGACGACAAATTTCATGGCCCTGACCTCAACTTACTGCGTGCTTACGCTAACAGCAACGTTGTTCAACGCACAAATGTTTTGGGAGTCAAACAGGAATTTACGCACCGAGGTGGAGAGCGTGCGGAGACCAAATACGTGCGTTTCTCTTTCTTTCGAAATATGTGGAACCGGAACATTATTGGATCTAGCCAAGCCAGCTTCAGAAAAATCTGTCTCATGAGCATTTGGATGGACTATACGTTTCTCGCGCTGGAATTTGGGGTTGTTTGTAATCGTTGTCGTGGCATCAAATGCACGCAGCTGACGTGCATTACACAGCACACGCGTCCCGACCTGAGTTGACGACCGGGGGCGATTTTGAGTTGACGACCGCACAGTTAGCCAAAACTAGAGTTGACCAACCAGCGAGCGCAATGAACTCCTTCTTTGTGCGCAATGCGCGATGGTAGGCGATCGGCAGGAACAGGGCCATGTCCCCGACGAACATCAACAAACCGGTGATCAGGTAGGCGACCGCGCGCAGCTACAGTAGGTCAGTGGAATCGGGTTTGATCAGGTTTAAAGGGTGCGCCGAACCTCGCATAACATCCCATTTTCTTTGTATGGATATGAATAACACTAACGAGATAATATCGGTTGTAAAAAATCGCGGAATCTGGAGTGTCAGGTGCTTTTGGCGTGAAATCAGATGTGTGCACTGCACAACGTTGGGTTGTTCACTCTATCAATTTGGACTTTGAAACAATTTGAGCCCAATATTTGTTTGCTCCAAGAGCAACCCACATGATTTCGTGATTTCGCGAGTTCGACGACGCGTTTTTTTACAAACCATAGCAGCTCGATGATGTGTTTCATTTCCACTTAAGTAAATGGGATGCCATGCCAGGTGACATTCGCCACACCCATTAACGTTTTACATATGACCGAAAATTGGTCCCAAGTCCTAATTGGGAGCTTTCTGTAAGTGTGGAAAGACTTCAATAGTCCCGAAGCGAATAATTTCAACACTCGCTGAAACGCTTACACGGGGTATGGCGTTGCCAACCTGTGCCAAAACGTCGTACACCATATCACCTTCCGTTGAAACGGTCTGATTATTTGTGCATGTGATGTTGCAAACCATATTGCTGTCCTGTATCAGACGAATGAATCGATGTACCGACCGGAGGTTTCCGGTTACACCCCCTACACCCCCAAATCCTTTCAGGCGCCCGGAGCATGTATATGTAGTAGAGCCACCTAAACGCACCTAGATTTCCGGCCCGGGCGGCCAAATTGCCTAAACGCACCTAGATTTCAATGGCGCGCTGCCAAACTGCCTAAATGCACCTAGATTCTGAGCGCGCGCGGCGAAACCGCCTAAACGCACCTAGATTCTGAATCTACAAGCAGCGACGCCTAAACGCACCTAGATTCTGTGCGCGTGTGTAAAATCTAGGTGCATCTAGGTGCATCTAGGCAAATCTAGGTGCATCTAGGTGCATTTAGGCGTTATATGCTTATACATTGGCCTAAATGCACCTAGATGCGCCTAAACGCACCTAGATTATGCATTTTTTCCTGTGCCGAGTAGAGCCCCGCTTGGGGCTCAGCTCGGAAGATGTATCAAACAGAGCCTTGTGGGCTCTATTCGGGATTTTTTTTGTTCTGGTGCTCAGTTTATGGTCAAAATTTATGAACAGAACAAAAAGAGCTATTTTACATAATAATTCGTACTTTTTGGTCAAATTTTTCTCCTTTCATGCATATAGAACCAAAATATCGTCCATACCAAGCATCTATAAGACACAAAAACGTCTTGCAAAAGGTATGAACCATATTCGAAAAGTACAAAAATTTTACATGGCGCTCTATTCGGAAGATCTTTCGAATAAAGCCTCATGGGGCTCTATTTGGGAACATACATGTTGAATTACTGACATGGTCAGAAGTCAAACCACACATATGTAAGTCAAGCGACTCAAGAACTGATTTCAGAATCGCGCTACGAGCCTCTATAAGCGAGTTGGGAAAATTCAAACTTCGCACGCCGCAATCGAGGTTCGATATACTTCGCGCGCCGCAGTCTAAACGTATAGTCCATCCACCAGCTCATGGCACTTTTTGTTGCTGCTGGCCGACTTGTTCCCTTCCTCCACGTTCTAATGAAAGAGAAATTGAGTTTCCGAAAAAATTATTTTTGCTCCTAAATTGCTGTCTTTATGAAATCGACGTGTTTTATAGATTTTAATTTAATTTAATTTTAAATTTGATCGAATTCAATCGTTTTCGACGCATTTTATTATTTTTTTAGTTTTTTGCAAAATCGCTTACACTCAATTTCTCTTTCATTAGAACGTGGAGGAAGGGACCAAACTAGCCAGCAGCAACACAAAGTGCCATGAGCTGGTGGACGGACTATACTTGGTACGCCGCATTGTATATAACATGATACAATTCTGTATAGGCGCTCTCGGCACATAATACAGCGGTTGAACTTCAGACGCCGCAATATTGACGTACTTCACACGCCGCAAATCCGCTGATTTTGGTACGCCGCACGATATCCAATCTTTGAACGCCGCGAATGAATTGATTTTGGCACGCCGTAAAATAACCGAAGTTCAGGCACCGCATCAGGGTTGATTTTGGCACGCCGCAGTGTACTTCAGACGCCGCAATGTGGGTCACACGCCGCAAAAGAATGCGTGCACAACGCACGCCGCAACCGTGTCACTAATTCAACATGTACGTTGGGAATAAAAATAATTTTCAAGATCCGATTTCCCACCTACTACCGAATAGAGCCTCAGGGGCTGTCACCGGAAAAGTCCGGTATCACATTGACATGTACAATCCCTAAACTTTTAGATTATTTCGTTTTTGAATGCACCTGAGTTGAGTCACATGCGTCGACCTTAAATGCTGACACTTTGAGCGCCAGGCAAGCTTTGTAAGTATAAAAACAGTAATCAGAAGAATTCATCAAGTCAGTCCTGTGTAAGGGCTCCACCAGATAGACCCGAAACCCGAAACCCGAAACATAAATTTTTTCTATGTCCATGTTTCGGGTTTCGGGTTTTGAAAAAAAAACCCGAAACCCGAAACACAAAGCATAATAATCGAAAATGTTTTGGTCTTGCCACTTGTAGCTGACGTGCACAATTTATACAGTCAGTCGAAACATTTGCGATTATCATGCTTCGTGTTTCGGGTTTCGGGTTTTTTTTCAAAACCCGGAACATGGACATAGAAAAAATTTATGTTTCGGGTTCCGGGTTTCGGGTCTATCTGGTGGAGCCCTAAGGCGACAATCTTCGTTGGTCTTGTTATTCGAGGTAAGCAACAGGTGTTATTTTGTTGCTCGCGTGGACAACTATCTCATTAAATGCAGTGGTATTTTTTGTTGTTTGCTGCACACAGACACGCACACACTGGTGAAGAAGAAACGCTGACACAATTACGAGAAGCCATATATGTCATATTACTGGGGTGGTGCAGCACACGTTATCCACTGTGGCCTGTGGCGCACGTTATCCACTGTGGCGCACGTTATCCACTGTGGCGCATGTTATCCACTGTGGCGCACGTTATCCACTGTGGCGCACGTTATCCACTGTGGCGCATGTTATCCACTGTGGCGCACGTTATCCACTGTGGCGCACGTTATCCACTGTGGCGCACGTTATCCACTGTGGCGCATGTTATCCACTGTGGCGCACGTTATCCACTGTGGCGCACGTTATCCACTGTGGCGCATGTTATCCACTGTGGCGCATGTTATCCACTGTGGCGCATGTTATCCACTGTGGCGCACGTTATCCACTGTGGCGCACGTTATCCACTGTGGCGCATGTTATCCACTGTGGCGCACGTTATCCACTGTGGCGCACGTTATCCACTGTGGCGCATGTTATCCACTGTGGCGCATGTTATCCACTGTGGCGCACGTTATCCACTGTGGCGCACGTTATCCACTGTGGCGCATGTTATCCACTGTGGCGCACGTTATCCACTGTGGCGCACGTTATCCACTGTGGCGCATGTTATCTACTGTGGCGCACGTTATCCACTGTGGCGCACGTTATCCACTGTGGCGCATGTTATCCACTGTGGCGCACGTTATCCACTGTGGCGCATGTTATCCACTGTGGCGCACGTTATCCACTGTGGCGCATGTTATCCACTGTGGCGCACGTTATCCACTGTGGCGCACGTTATCCACTGTGGCGCATGTTATCCACTGTGGCGCACGTTATCCACTGTGGCGCACGTTATCCACTGTGGCGCACGTTATCCACTATGGCGCATGTTATCCACAGTGGCGCATGTTATCCACTGTGGCGCACGTTATCCACTGTGGCGCATGTTATCCATTGTGGTGCACGTTATCCGCTCACATTTTCTGTGGCCCAAGTAATCCGGCCTGTCTTTCTGGTGGCACGCCATAGCCACTCATATAAACCACACGATATGTTCATACTTGTGCATATACTTATGCAATCATCGAAACATTTTCGCCTTCATGGCGAAAGGTGAAAACATGAATGTGAAAATGTTTCGATGATTACATAAGTACACACAAGTGATGAACAACCTTTGCGGTGTGCAAATGAAACATCAGCCTGCATTAGTTAATTTTATCATTGATAAATAAAAAATGTCAAATGAAGGGGTTCCAGAACTGATCTCAGAATAGCAAAATAAGCTTTTTGGAAGCTATCTCGATTTTTTTATCCATGGGATAACGTGCGCCACACAAACTGAGGACCGGATAAGCTGACAGTTGAACCACACAGAATGTGAGTGGATATGGCGTGCCACCGCCAGCAGAACATACCGGATAACGTGCGCCACCAAAAATTTGAGCGGATAACGTGCGCCACAGCCACCCCAGCCTTAACAACTAACAACCCCAGTAGTATGACATGTATGCAAGAAGTAAAGCAAAAAATAATGGGAAACAGACATGAATTTAATGAAAAGCAGCGGGTTAACGACAGCACGATGTGACTGAAATCATCGACCCAAGTAAGCATTTAGATGGAACGGCACAGCTTGTTTTTGACCCTTGCTTCTTCCAAGAAAGAGTGATTATGACTCACTGTAAATCACGATGGAAAACACGTTATTGTGTGATTACTGTAGGTGATCGTGATAACGACGGTGGGTCTTAGTGTGTGAGTTGCTGCTCGCTACTGCCATCTTAATATGCAAACCGTCTACATACACATGTGTGTAGACTGTTCTGTCTGCGTCTGGTCAGTATTTCGGTATCCTACCCTCAGTTGAAGTTCAAAGTGACTTCGTTTGCAGGTCAATTGGAATTAATTGGTCATCGGGAACGTAATGAAAATGAAATTTATTTGGACAAGAAAGCCCGATTTTATAGTGGTTGTCCTCATAGCAGCAGCTGACCAAAACAAAAAATTATACGCATTGGTCGATATCAAACGTGGTGATCGGATCGGTCAAAGTAGTCCGACCACATTTGACGTGACTGATCTGGGTTAAACCAGTCCGATGCGATCCGATCAACAAGTTTGATGTGAACCATAAATCTTGCCGGCATGGCAATTGTGACGTTCATGTTGTTGTGTTTGTGTAGAGACGAACAGCACCAATTCAGAATACAGAATACTATATTGCCGAATTTTTGGTACTCAATAGTATACACTCGTCAGGGCTGAAACTGCTGTTCGTCTTTCAAAGACACACAACAACATGAACAACCATAGTTTCGGAATTGTTGGAACCAATATTGTGGATCACTCACGGATTGTGATTTTCTGCACCAATGGTCACCACTCAGCCAGACAGATCACAGCACTCCAAACCAGGGTTGGGCAAAAAACGTTTTTTTTTTCAAAATTCGTTCTTTTAAAGTCATGTCATCATTGAAAGTCAAACTCCGCATATCGACGTATCTCGACAAAGTAAAAATTGGTCGGAAATTTTTTGAAAAAAAGGGACAAAAAATTGATTTTACTTGAAAATCAGGGTACTTTCCTCGAAAAATCAGGTAAAATCAAGGAAATTCAGGATTTAAAAAAACGAAAAACGACCCCGA
Organism: Rhynchonema sp. JSB1_4; assembly: GCA_030248065.1. NCBI lineage: Eukaryota > Metazoa > Nematoda > Chromadorea > Monhysterida > Xyalidae > Rhynchonema > Rhynchonema sp. JSB1_4. Next base: position 15,869 of record JASAMV010005310.1, read on the forward strand.
TGTTTCTTTAAAAAAACGTCGTTTTTTAAGAAAAAACGCTGTCGTTTTTTCTCAACCCTACATCAAACGCGTGTAATATGGAAAGACTTTTTGCCCATAGCGCAGCGATAGCTTAGCAACGACACACAAGATTTAACTGAATAGCCAAGAAGGTTTTTAAATGAATATGGGATGGAAACAAACAAAACACCAAACAACATTATAGGTTCACACAACTGCTACAGCTATTGACAAAAAGGGTCGAGCGAGTGAACACCTGCAAAGACCAAATTAAAAATTACTTTAGCAAATGTTTAATTTCAACTAGCGTAAGAGATGTTCAGAGACAGCAAAAAAAATTTTTATGCTTCTGGAAATTTGTGGCGTAAATAATAACCTCATACAAAGTGACGTAACTAGACCAAGGACCGTGCTGATCACCAAGTTTGATATCTATGAATAGAGTCAACTCCCTATATGTTGAATCGATCGTGACGCGCATTTGTTTGTTCGCCATAGGGTATTCACTAAAACAGAGCAGCAATTAGGAAATCAACGGTAGATTAGGGTTAAAAACACGTACACTGTATGGAGAATTCACTAACGAGAGAGTCGACTGTGTGTATTCTAGTTGTCGGTAGTAGCCGGCGCCACAGCAGTGGTGGTAGTGGGCCAGTTCTTCAAATTGGCCGGCATGGTCTTGCGGGCCAGCATCGCCTTGAACGCTTGCCATAGCAGCTTGTGCTTGATGAGGAACAAGTAGACGTTGATCAGGGGATTGAAGTTGGGCGGCACATACATCCAATCGGCTATGGCTTCCAGACGACGATGATCGGCCAACCAGCCCATTTCGTGCAACCACGTGTTCAGATACGTCGGTATCACCACGAGAAGCTGGGCGCAATTAAAGGGTGTGTCGAACGTCCATCCAAAAACACTTCATTTTCTGGCAAAAATGAGAGACAGCATCGGACTGGTACGTTATTGTCTGCAACCAGCCACGCTGTCGTGCTAAGCAGCGAAATCGAAAGTGTTACACCTTTAGTTAAAAATCGAACATTAAATTTCGATCATCTTCATGTCTGGGCCCGAAATGATATTAAGTAAGGAACCGAACTTAATTTTTTGTTTTGGTCAGCTGTTTATATAAGGACAATCATATCGACTTTCCCCCTTGCTCCAAATAAATTTCATTTCGTACGCAATGACCCAATTCCAATTGACCTGCAAAGTTTGAAGTCACACTTTAAACAGAGTGAGGTAGAATACTGACCAGACGCAAGGAGACGGTGTCCCGCGTGTGTGTCGTGTAAGATGGCAGTAGCGAGCGGCAACTACACGTGGGTCCCGCGATCACCTACAGTCAGCGGCCGATAAGCGTTTTCCCATCGTGATTTACAGTGAGTATGGCTTCTTTATTTGGCGAGAGCTGTGCGGTTTCATGTTTACTTGGGTCAATAGATTTGCAGTCACATCGTGGTCTCGTTAACCCGCTGCTTTCCCATTAAATTCATGTCTGTTCCATTATTTTTTTGCTTTACTCTTGCATACATGTCATACTACTGGGGGTTGTTAGTTGTTAAGGCTGTGGGGTCGCGTGTGGCGCACGTTCTGCGCTAGATCGTGTGCGGTATGTGTGTGCTGGCAGTAGGCCGTGTGCACATTCTGTGTGGTTCGATCTCAGCTTGTCTGCGTCCCTCCGCTGCGCACACGTATCCCCATCGAAAATGAGAAAAGCGCGAGCATAGGTCTCAAACATTTCATTTGACATTTTTATTTATCAATGGATACACAAATTAATCCGTGATGTTTCATTTGCACACCGCAAAATATCATCACTTGTGTGTACTTATGT
>JASAMV010005311.1:0-14596 GCA_030248065.1 Rhynchonema sp. JSB1_4
GTATAGTGACTGGCAGCGAAATGTTTTGCTGCAGCAGCATCCTCAGTCAAGTATAGTGACTGGCAGCGAAATGTTTTGCTGCAGCAGCATCCTCAGTCAAGTATAGTGACTGGCAGCGAAATGTTTTGCTGCAGCAGCATCCTCAGTCAAGTATAGTGACTGGCAGCGAAATGTTTTGCTGCAGCAGCATCCTCAGTCAAGTATAGTGACTGGCAGCGAAATGTTTTGCTGCAGCAGCATCCTCAGTCAAGTATAGTGACTGGCAGCGAAATGTTTTGCTGCAGCAGCATCCTCAGTCAAGTATAGTGACTGGCAGCGAAATGTTTTGCTGCAGCAGCATCCTCAGTCAAGTATAGTGACTGGCAGCGAAATGTTTTGCTGCAGCAGCATCCTCAGTCAAGTATAGTGACTGGCAGCGAAATGTTTTGCTGCAGCAGCATCCTCAGTCAAGTATAGTGACTGGCAGCGAAATGTTTTGCTGCAGCAGCATCCTCAGTCAAGTATAGTGACTGGCAGCGAAATGTTTTGCTGCAGCAGCATCCTCAGTCAAGTATAGTGACTGGCAGCGAAATGTTTTGCTGCAGCAGCATCCTCAGTCAAGTATAGTGACTGGCAGCGAAATGTTTTGCTGCAGCAGCATCCTCAGTCAAGTATAGTGACTGGCAGCGAAATGTTTTGCTGCAGCAGCATCCTCAGTCAAGTATAGTGACTGGCAGCGAAATGTTTTGCTGCAGCAGCATCCTCAGTCAAGTATAGTGACTGGCAGCGAAATGTTTTGCTGCAGCAGCATCCTCAGTCAAGTATAGTGACTGGCAGCGAAATGTTTTGCTGCATCAGCATCCTCAATCAATGAGAATGCTGCTGCAGCAAAACATTTCGCTGCCAGTTACTATACTTGACTGAGGATGCTGCTGCAGCAAAACATTTCGCTGCCAGTTACTATACTTGACTGGGGATATTACAGCAGCAAAACATACTTTCTGTGCCAGGTACTATACTTGACTGGGGATATTACAGCAGCATTACAGCAGCAAAACATACTTTCTGTGCCGGGTGCTATATGACCATTCGATTCCGTGGTCGACTATACTACCATTCGATGAAGTGACCCTAGAAGGGCGCCCGAAGGCGATGCAACGCATCGCCTGAGTGCGCCGACAACACTCAGATGCAGTTACCTCCACAGCAGCAAAACGGGTCGCTGCCGGCTACTACATTTGATGCTGGAGCAGCAAAGCGTTTCGCTGCCGGCCCTGTATTTGGCTGTAGATAGCATAGCAGCAAAACTGTTCGCTGCCGGTTGCTATATTTGACTGGGAAAGTTGCATGTGCAAAACGCATTGCTGCCGGCTACTATATTTGACTCAGGATGCTGCAGCAGCAAAACGTTTCGCTGCTGGTAACTACATTTGACTGGGGCTTTTGCAAGCAGCAAAACGGTTTGCTGCCGATTACTATATTTGACTGGGAATGTTGCAGAAGCAAAACGGTTCGTTGCCGGCTACTACAGGAGCAGGACTATTGGCTGTTGGCTCGTTTTATAGACGTGAAGCGAAGCGTGACATAGACGTTATATCGTGTGTGTTTTGCCATAAATTTTTTATCACTGAGGCTTTTGCCACAAATTGGTCACTAGCAGAATTGATTATTTCATTCGTTTTTTTAATAAAGCCTGCAAATTAGACGACCGCAAATATTGGGCAAAATTCAGCAAAATTAAGAAATAATTTCAACGATCACAGTGAAATATAGTAGTCGGCCTATTTTGATCTGTGGGCCTTGGATCGATTTGGGCATTCGATGACGTGACCTAAGAAGGGCGCTCGAAGGCGATGCAACGTATCGTCTGACCGCGCCGACAACACGCAGGTGCAATTACCTAGACTTTCAATTTGTATAGTTATATTAGTTGTGTTGTTATTGCTAAAATCTTTTCTCTGAAACTAGGCCCCAAAACCCCAAACAATAATCCCAAATCCTGAAGACATAATATAATTTTATCTCTAAACCGCACGCGCTCATAAACACACAAAATACACGACCAGCCAAAACGTAAACTGCGACACGTTGCAAACACAACAAAAAACACGTATGCGCAAGAATGTTTCACGCGCCGCAGGCGATAAAGGCGGGATAACGTTTCATGATCTATGATCACAACTTCTCCTTTTTACAAAAAAACAAGAAAATCACAATTCCTTTCAACGGCGAAAGCGAAAGAAAAAACGACAACCAGGGAACAACAGAAAAGACGTCTTGAAACACGACAAAAGAGGAAGATGGCTAAATACCATATAATCACTATATGCTAAATAACTGCTAAATAAAAAAATAAATGCTAAATAACTGCTAACAAGTACAAAACAAACAATATCTAGGCGACATCAAATTTAAGAGCAAAGAATCAGGGTTGCGCAAATTCAAACCGACATAATTATACTCAAAAGACAAGAATTGCATAAATGCACAAACTTTAGTTATCATAGTCAATGAAAGAAATTTAAACACATCATTCAGAGAACAAGCACATTATATGTGTGATAATACCTGACATTATAATAAGCCCGTAATTTCTCTGGCAATTATGATCGGTCTGTGTCATATTCGTAGTTGTGTTCACTGTTTGGTGTTGATTATGTGGGTGTCACTGTCATGAAACGTCGTCTGAGATTGATGCATTCTTATGTTCTTGGTATAAAATATAAAATAAAAATAAAAAAATATAAAACACACCCAATTTCAGGCATGTTTATTCAGTGGGTGAAAACGGCCGGTCTACTCTATGTGGCCAGTGTGATTACAATACTCACCGGATTCCCACCATTTCGTCCAGAAGTGGCGCTCGGCGGGGTCATTTGGTCAACAAGTTGGTGCGACTCGATCATGGCAAATGATAACTGCATAGTGCAATTTCAAACTTGGTGAAAAGTGTGGGGTACCAGTAAATCCCGAAATATGCTCAATACGAAGATGAGTTACTCGATCAAAGCAAAACCGGACTGAGTTTGACCGTGTACCTGCACAATAAGCAAATCTTGTACCTTGACATCACAGGCAACGCATGTGTTGTGCCGATTCTGCAAGTGGCAGGCACGTTTGGTCTGCTCACTTGGTTCACGTTTATGATCATATTCTCATGGGCAACTGCGAGGTACCTTTCGCTTTCTTTTTTCAAGCTTTGATATCACAAAGAATGTCACATCCTTCGAGGCTATAGTTTCAACAAATCTTTCAAATTTTCAGATTTGGTCTCTTCGGGCTGACGAAGGAGGAACCGCAAAACAAAGGGCCGACATATTTGCGAGTACTCAGGCGTGATATTGGTCGCACAATGACTTTATAAGAATCGGTCAAATTTTTTTCCTGAATCGTAAAGCGGAACAGTGACGGGGCAATGACGTTGCGTTGCGTGATCGCACACAAAACACGTTGCCGTTGTCACTGCCGTGCCGAAAGTCAAGACCCCTGAAAACCCATCGGACTTCCGCCCCATCTCAAAATTACCGCTGTGCTCAAAAATCGCTGAGAAGCACATTCGAAACATCCTGAACGGGTTCATTGCCCCCAAACTCTCAGAAACGCAGTTAGGTTTTCGTGGAGGTCGGTCTACAACTGAGGCCCTGTTGCATTTCAATACTACAGTCACTCGTGCTCTTGATGTTTCAAATTCTGTTGTTGCTGTGTATTTTGATGTTCGAAAGGCTTTCGATACCGTTCCTCACAATCTATTATTGCGTCTGTTACAAGACGATTTTAATGTTCCACCCGATTTATTGTTGTTGATTCAATCCTATTTGTCTGATCGAACCCAATGTGTGAATGTAAATGGTGTTTGTTCTGATTTCTTGTCTGTTCTCTCTGGTGTGCCGCAGGGCAGTGTATTAGGACCGTTATTGTTTCTCGCATACGTCAACTCTGTTGCAAAACTGCATTTCTCTCCGTGTTCTCGTATTATTCTCTATGCTGATGATCTGGTACTGATTCACTTCATGTGTACACCTGACTGTGAAAAGCATTTGCAAGAGGATGTGAACTTGATTGTCGAGCACTTCTCCAAACACAAACTTCTCTCCATTAATTCTACCAAAACAAAACTTCAACAATTTGCTCGCTCAAGTTCATGTCCCGCTGTCCCTGCTATTGTGATTGATGAATGTCTGATTGATGTTGTCGATGCAAACAAATATCTGGGTGCTGTTATTGATTCCAAGCTTGATTTTGGTCTGCATACTACTGCCACGTCTGTGAAAGTGAAGAAAATTGCTGGTTCATTGTACCGTACCTTTCGTAATGATCTACCTGTGTCTGCCATGCGTTATCTGTATCAAACCTTGATTTGCTCTGTCATGTACTATTCGTGTGAGGTGACCTATCCTATTCATGACTATTCACGTAATTTGTTGGAAATAACACAAAAATCCATTATTCGCATGTTCTCTGGCAATTATTATCGGTCTGTGTCATATTCGTAGTTGTGTTCACTGTTTGGTGTTGATTATGTGGGTGTCACTGTCATGAAACGTCGTCTGAGATTGATGCATTCTTATGTTCTTGGTATTCGTGCTGCTCCTGTTGACTCTATTTCGTTCATTTCTGATTCCAATTCTCGCTCCAGTTCTCGTCTTAATCATTCTCGTGCCATTTGTATCCCACGTGCTAAAACTCATATTCTCGCTACCAGTGCTATTGTTATCATGTCCCATCTTTACAATGCTTTACCTGATTTTGCTGTTTTCCTGCGAATGGGCACATTCAAAGGAGTCATTCGTTCGCAAAGCTTGATTGTTGAATTGTTGTACAAATTGCGATTGCTGCCAGTGAAATTTATTCCGTCCGTGTGTGAAATGTAATTGACCGATCACGCTGTGTTTCTGTGTTTTCTGTGTTTTTTGCTCCTTATCATCATCTACATCTCTCGATCCGTAACTATCCACTGGCCCACTAAACACTTGTAATTGTTTATGGTTTCGTCGTTACTGTCCAGCTTATGCGTGTTGTTGACGTTACCATGTTGCTTCTGATGCAATAAAAAACTTGAACTTGAACTTGAACGTAGTAGAGAGCATGTTTCAGACCTGCGGCAACGTGGTTGATCGGCCATTTTATTTTCAGCTGAAATGTTTTGTGAGAATCACAAATAGCACAGTGGTTAAGCGTGAATGAACGTGAAAATCAGGGTTGATTTGACAAATTCTTAGATGGTCATTGTGCCACCAATAGTCACTATTGCCAGGTGTTTGCTAACAGTAATCAAATCATATTCACCTATAGTTCAGCCACGTACTCATGAGACGACTCTTTTTAAAGTTTGCTTGGCCAGATTAAAAAATGCGTGTCGACTTGCGACCACCAAACAATGTTCCTGAGAGGACTCGAACCTCCGACCTCCCAACCCGGTCAGGCCAGGGTTGGGCAAAAAAAAATTTTTTTTTAAAAAAAGGTTTTTGAAAAAAATTTTTTTTTAAAAAATTTTCGGGGGAACAAAATGTTCTAAAACGTCCAAAAATGGCCTTTTTGGGGGTTATTTTTTGTCATTTTTTCTCAAGGGTCGAAAAATTTTCTTCACAAAATCACCTTTGGGGCATGTATTTGGTACCTAAGATACCCCAAATGATGTTATTATACCTTACCGTAATACATGGGACACAGTATGCATGTGCCTACAGGGTACTTCGATGTCATACCCCATCGGGTCGGTCATATACGACTGATTCAGCTACCCGACAAGCATTTCTGCAGCTTATATTCTCAATTCTGTGTGGTTTATGAGTGAATCTTGCTTATTCGGCCACAAACTGTTGTGTCCGATACCACAGAGCAGCAATCATCGGTCCATATCAAGCACAGACTGTTGGATCGTACCGAAATGACGTAAACACCCTTGATAAGTGATGCAAACCAGGTCACAAAAGTGACTTGTCAATTAAAGTTGCATTTTTTCGCGATTTTACGCGTTTTTTAGGCAAATTTGGTAAAATTTCCCCGAATCTCAGACTATTTAATAAAAAAATTTTTTTTTAAAAAAAAAATTTTTTTTTAAAAAAAAACTTGTTTAAAAAAATTTTTTTTTTCCAACCCTGGGTCAGGCGCTCTATCCAACTGAGCTACAGGAACGAGCTCCGTGGCCGCACTAACCACATCATAAACCGAACGATACGCAGCGCGCACACACAATTCTCTCCTCGTATAACGTTACGCTGCAGCGGACAGCGTATAATATTCTCGGGCTCGTAATACGCGGTGTGTGTCTGTTCGCCAGACCACATGCGATTACCACAGCGCTTCAAGAAATGTTTGATTTTTTTAGCAATGTTTGATTTCCAAGTTTGACTGCAGTACTTAAGCATGGCAATGTTTGATTTTTTTCAAATGACTCTTTTTTGCCTATCTTTTACGTATATCAAATGACTCAAACATGTCAAACATCAAACATGTCAAATATCAAACTTGTCAAATCAAACATCAAATATTGCAAGTCAAACATCAAATATTGCAAATCAAACATCAAATCTGTCAAATCAAACATCAAACCTGTCATCAAATATGCAAATCAAATCAAACTTGTCAAATAATGCTGCGATTTTCAAATATCACTTGTAGACAAAGTTTTTGTTTGGTTTCCGTTTGGTTCAGACGTTCAGAGTATTTGAAAAGTCACTTATTGAGCCAATGTCAGGGTGCTAACATGTTTGAAAGCTCACAATGTATACCTCCAGTATATGTGCACACCTCTAGGCCCCAGCGCTTGTTTATTATGCAGTTTTCTGTGACTGTCACTTGTTTTTACTATGTATACTTGTTTGGGTACACATGTAATCCACAGCAATGGGCCGAATGCTCGTTACAAAAACGCGCATGGGCGCACGTACATAGATTATCTCTGTTTCATGCCTTTCAGTCAACCTGGTGGATACCTGGTCAAGACGTAGGGCCGGTCAAGACGAAAGGTTCGGCGACGCGTAGGGTTGGACAAGACGTAGGGTACAAGCGGCAAGACGTAGGGTTCACTGGACAACACGTAGGGTTCATGGAATTTAAAAAGTTCGAAAAGAGGTACGAACCTGCCATGCATGGAGATGTGTTACCGTCGTTCAGTGCATGGCATGCACCCACCCTGTTTCAAGTCATATTGAGCTTGGGATATGCACGATTGGACCGTTTTATCCGAAACAGCACAAATTGGCTAAAATATGCCAATATGCACGCAGTTTGAACGTTCCGCCTTGTAATTGTAATGTTGCACAACCATCAGCTGTTGTTTGGTTTCACTGCGGCGCTCTTTCATTGTCTGGTGCACATATGCCAGCATGTATAGTCCAGCCACCAGATCATGAGACGACTTTTTTAAAGCTTGCTTGGCCGCATTCAAAAATGCTCCAGATACACGTGTTTTCGCAAACAAACGAAAGAGATTGGCTGAGGGAGATGATGACAAGTTCCAGCTGGCTGACCTCAATTTGTTGCGTGCTTACGCAAACAGCAGCGTTGTTCAGCACACAAATGTTTTGGGAGTCAAAAGGGAATTTACGGACCGAGTGGAGAGCGTGTTTTTAAAAAATACGTGCGTTTCTCTTTCTTTCATTTCCGAAATACGTGGAACCGGAACATTGTTGGATCCGCACAAGCCAATTTCAAAAAAAAGTCGTCTCATGAGTTCGTGGCTGGACTATACCTGACGTACATATGTATATGTACATATACATAGATTGGTCGAGTGTGGGTGCATGTTGACACGTGATAGCAGAACAAGGTCACAACACATACATGCCTATGTATATGTATGTATGTACCATGGGAGATGCACATGAGCGTATATCGCTCATTTGACCAACGAAAGTTTAAGCAACCGTGAAATGAATACAATCAATGTATTCAGCATCGCAGCCGGAATTGTTTTGTACCTGAATGGTTGAAATCGGTGAAGGTACGCGCGTGCCAGCTTCATTTCAGCTTGCATGCTTGCTTAGCTTGAACGGGGGCATATGTCCTATTTTTGACAATTTGTGTTGTTTGGGTAAAACGGTCCAACCGTGCATATCCCATACTCAAGATGACTTGAAACAGGGTGGGTGCACGCCATGCACTGAACGACGGTAATGCATCTCCATCCATGGCAGGTTCGTACCACTTTTCAAACTTTTTACATTTCATGAACCCTACGTCTTGACCAGTGAACCGTACGTCTTGCCGCTTGTACCCTACGTCTTGTCCAACCCCACGTGTCGCTGAACCTTACGTCTTGACCGGCCCTACGTCTTGGCCGACTTCCACCTGGTGTGTGTGTACTGTATGTGTGTGAACCAAACCGACCGGAAACAGGAACGAAAAACACCCGGTTTCACGTTTTGGGTATAATTTGATTTCCGATATAAAATATGCATATACAGTACAAGCGAAAGCTCACCAGATGAAAATCCTAAAAATAACTCTTGAAAAGCAATCCATAAGCGGAGACCGTTCTTTGAATAAAATGTAGAATACCAAAAAATGCAAGAAAGAAAACCGTGTTATGGCAAAGCGATGCCATCCCAGCTATGTTCACACAGTGAGTACAAGATCACACAACCTAAAACATCTTAGGGCGCGCCCTTAGTGACAGTGGAAAATGGAAATGGAAATACAAAAAATAATCTATGTCCGAGTTTTCTATTTCCATTTTCCAATATGACTAAGGACATACTGGAAAATGGAAATGAAATAAAACATTTCCTGCACCAGCCATGTTTTGACATTTGACAAAAACATTTTCTGTTCCACTCAATTCTCGGCAGCTGATTGGTCAGATTTCACACAGAAAATGTTTTGTTTCATTTCCATTTTCCAGTATGCCCTTAGTCATAATGGAAAATGGAAATGGAAAACTTGGACATATAATTTTTTTTGCATTTACATTTCCATTTTCCACTATGACAAAGGGCGCCCTTAGTCAATTAACCAGTTGCTGTGTTGTACGGTCCAACCACTATCTCATGGGACGACTTTTTTAAAGCTTGCTTGGCCAGATTAAAAAATGTGCCGGTTTCGCGTGCTTTCGCAAACAAAAGAAAGAGATTGGGCCGAGATAGATGATGACAAGTTCCAGCTGGCTGACCTCAATTTGTTGCGTGCTTACGCAAACAGCAACGTTGTTCAACACACAAATGTTTTGGGAGCCAAAGGGAATTTAAGCACCGAGGTAGAGAGCGTGTACTCCAAATAAATTGCGTTGGACTTAGGCATCCCCACTGCTCACAGATTGACTAGCGCAGACACCACAGAATAAACGTGGCCCCTGAAGGTCTGTTTTAGTTGTTTAAAGTCAGCGAGAGCAAAGAACTCCGAATAAATTGCGTTGGAGGTAGGCATCCCTCTGCTCGCAAACTGACTAGCGCAGGCTCGCAAATTGACTAACGCAGTGATCACAGAATAAATTTGGCTTCAGAGCGCCTGTTTTGGTTGTTTAAAGTCGGCGAGAGCAAAGAACTCCGGATAAATTGCGTTTGAGGTAGGCATCCCGTTGCTCGCAAATTGACTAGCGCAGTGATCACAGAATAAACTTGGCCTCTGAGAGTCTGTTTTAGTTGTTTGAAATCAGCGAGAGCAAAGAACTCCGAATAAATTCCGTTGAGGGTAGACATCCCCACTGCTCGCAAATTGACTAGCTCAGAGGTCACAGAATAAACTGGGCCTCTGAGCGTCTGTTTTAGTTGTTTAAAGTCAGCGAGAGCAAAGAACTCCGAATAAATAGCGTTGGAGGTAGGCATCCCCTCTGCTCGCAACAACTTGACTAGCGCAGGCTCGCAAATTGACTAGCGCAGTGATCACAGAATAAATTTGGCTTCAGAGCGTTTGTTTTGGTTGTTTAAAGTCAGCGAGTGCAAAGAACTCCGAATAAATTGCGTTGGAGGTAGACATCCCCACTGCTCGCAAATTGACTAGCGAACAGACCACAGAATAAACTTGGCCTCTGAGCGTCTGTTTTAGTTGTTTAAAGTCAGCGAAAGCAAAGAACTCCGAATAAATTGCGTTGGAGGTAGACATCCCCACTGCTCACACATTGACTAGCGCAGACACCACAGAATAAACGTGGCCCCTGAAGGTCTGTTTTAGTTGTTTAGAGTCAGCGAGAGCAAAGAACTCCGAATAAATTGCGTTGGAGGTAGGCATCCCCTCTGCTCGCAAACTGACTAGCGCAGGCTCGCAAATTGACTAGCGCAGTGATCACAGAATAAATGTGGCTTCAGTGCGCCTGTTTTGGTGCATCCCTAACATTTATTTGTGTGCCTGTTTAACTTCACACTATTTTCTATATTACGCATGCTTGCTTGCTTTGCCCTCTGTCATTTTTGCACGCATTTGTTCTTTTTCGGGGTTTATGTATGTACGTAGATGCGAGCCCTTTCGTCTGCCTAGCTGCTGCGACTGCGTACTTCGATGCAAACCACGCTGACTTGGATGTGGTATCAAACCTTGCTGACATGCATTGCAGATCATTGCATTATTCAGCAAATTACTTGTAATTTCGCTCGATTATCGCAAATTGGTCAGCTATCAATCCGAAAATGGCCGATGATTTGTTGGGTTCTGTGCTGAATCCACCGCCACCGCCGCCGGTGCTACAACAGCAAGACGATGAGGGCGGCGAGCAACAACAAGGCGAGCAGGAAGCCGGTATTGGCGGAACCGGTGGTGAGGAGACCGGTGGTGCGAACGAGTATGATATTGAGGCGGTTATTGATACTGACCCAGATGAAGATCAGTTGCTGGGTGGTGATGACATGGACACCGATGAGTGGCGCCAAAAGCCTACTTGTGAGGTGCGTATCATGGTGGCTAAGGCTTATCCAAAGCGAGCCAGATTCTGTGGTACACCAGCGACAATTGCCGAACGAATGAGATTGACTGAACATGCACGAGTCACCAGTGCCGGCCAAGCCGTGCAGCTTGAGAGCGTGTGCATCAGCATTGACAGTCAAGAAGTGGTCGTGGCACCAAAGAAACCGATTGCTGAGGAATTGGCACATGTGTCACGCGATTGGTACGAGGCAAAACCACAAGACCCGACCACAATAGCGGCCTTGTTGCGAAACTGTGTTCCGATTCCGCAAGGAAATCTGGGATACTATCGTACCGGCGAGTTCGCCCCGATGTTCAATATGACGGACTATGCGAAGACAGTACCGGAAGCCAGTACCAAGTACGTTCCGGAGGTTCCGTTCGAAGAGTGGCGTGATGAACAGCATGAAAACATCCCGCAAGAGGAACCGTTCGAATTCAAGACGATTGACATTTTTGAACGCAATGCGACCACACACTTGCCAAACACATGGCACGATATGGCGCATCCGCGCTCGGATCAGCTATTGAACCAGCCGGGTCAACCCCTGGTGGCACTCCGTCCATTGCTCAGTGGCACTGAACGAAAGAAACGTGATCCTAAAATAAAATTCGAGCCACAACCGCGTCGCGCCAAGGAATCATGCGACATGTTCAAGGCCAATCATGCGTTTCCATTGGTGACCGGTACGGATAACGCAATGTCTGCTGATGAATGTAATGAACACATTCAGCAGATCGAACAGATGATACATCGCACAAAGATCAAGAACATCGGCAATTACGTCAGCGAAGGCGTGCCGGGCATTGCCATCTCGTTCTTCCAAGATCGGGGTAAGAACTTTGCCTTCCGCAACTTCCCGCAGGCCACGTATCAGTTCACTGCTGCTATGGGCCGACCAATTTTCACGCCACGCGCTGATATCCCGATTGGAACGCGCGAACAATTCGACGAAATTTATGTGATAGTGGTCCGTTGACCTGTGCTACAGCCCGTGCAGTCAGTGTGTGTTACACGTTATGGAGTCAGTGAGCATACCTTGTTCGCGCAGTCATTTGGTGCTGCATAGGTATGTGTGATCCTTCAAGCCCGCCTGTCAGACGAACGCGTAGTTCAGCTGGTTAGAACAGCCGGTGCCGGAAGACGCAGGTTCAACCCCTGCCGTGTCCATAATGTTTGGTGTGGCTTGGAGGATCACGAATGGTGAGCCCGACGTGATGAACCAACCCGCAGTTACGGCCAAGGAGCCGGTCTGGGGTCAGACCTTCTGAGAGGGGGAGGTGGCGCTACGTGTGGGACACAAGTTGATTTGCGTACATTTTGTGCGTATATTCCTTGTAGGCCACGTTGCGCTGGTTCACAGAGAGTGTCGGTTTGAGGCCAAACCTTCGGTAAAAGGGGAGGCGGTGTGATAGTGGTCCGTTGACCTGTGCTACAGCCCGTGCAGTCAGTGTGTGTTACGCTGAGAGTGGCTGTGTGTGTATACGCAGTGTGCGTTACACGTTATGGAGTCAGTGAGCATACCTTGTTCATACAGTCATTTGGTGCTGCATAGGTATGTGAGATCCTTCAAGCCCGCCTGTCAGACGGACTCGTAGTTCAGCTGGTTAGAACAGCCGGTGCCGGAAGACGCAGGTTCAACCCCTGCCGTGTCCATAATGTTCGTACGAAACGCATGGCTATCTGGGATTCGACATGGAACATGACAAAGTCAGCACCGCAAACTTCTTCCAAGTGACTCGTCGTGAACGTGTGACAGACACAACCGACAATGTGTAATGCTGCTACAGCAGGCATGCATGCGTCACTATGGATACATCCCGAGCCTGCTGCAATATCCAAACCCGAAGTTCAAATTCGACGAACCGCACAATGCGTTGCTCGTGGTCGCGAAAATCCAATTTTCAACACCCGAGGGCTACGTGTCAATATTCTGCCCAGTGCTGTGATGGAGACAAGCGGTAAAACGCCGTGCAAGAACTTCAAACAGTTGATGCGCATTCCCGACCATCACAACCCGACTGCTGCGAAAGACATCAAAACGGCGGAGTTCGAGAAAGGTGGTCTGCTGATTGGTTGGGGAATGTCCAACACGGATGAACGCGCGTATTGGGACTGTTTCGGTGCCGATCTGCCACTGACTGTTGTGGACCTGCAGAACTGGCCCCAAATCGCACACGCATGAGCACAGGCTATCGCTTGGAGCTCGAGGTGATGCAGCAGGGCCATATGGAAGTGATGAAAGGAATGAACGGTGAGGACTTCATGCTCAGTCGCTATGTGCGTTCATACCACATAGGCAAGCTGGGACCGACTGACTACTGGTATGCCTCCGATAAACCAGTCCAATCCCAATCCGACGATGACTACTACAGTCCGGGCAATTTGGTGCTGGAAAAGACACTCGACTATCGAAATGAGGCATGTATCCAGAAAGAATTGTACGCCGCGAGTGATGCACTGTACATCACAGATGCATTCACGTTGTCACTCATGAAGAACAACGCGATTCAAGACAGCAATTTCGCGCGTGTTGCTACACAGAGGGGCTGTTACATGCTGGACTGTATGTCGCTCGTGACACCGTACATGTGTGCAAATGGCAAACACTGTCATGATGTCATCAGACAGTTCCAGAAGAACCTGGTTCCAGACGGTCATGGTCGCTGTCGTACCGTGAATGGAAGGGTCAGCACCCATGTGCTATCCTGGAGGACCTCACTATCAAAATCGCAAACACATCTACGAGAACGCATTAGCGTTTCGCAGTACTTCGAGATTAGACCACGAACTAGGAAAAAGCTGGATTTCGTCGTTGGTAATGTTCTTATCAGAAAGATAGGTTGATGTGATGAAATGGTTTGGCAAAAAATTTTTCCAACATGCACGTGAAACATCAGCGTGCTCGAAAAACTGATTTTTCCCTATACCTCACGTTTTATATCGGCGATGCTGGTGTGAACGCGTGTGATTGGTTTTGAAAGATATTTTGATTGTTTTCTAGTCGTAGTCAAGCCACAACAAAACGCTGAAAACTTGAGCTCGCTCGGGCAACGGGAAAGTGGTTTTTCAGACACCCGAAAATCATGACTTCCGGCGGCCACACTTTATGCTACCATTGCTATCTCCTCTCAGGAAACTGAACCGATCCGGTCGAGTCATGTACCAATCGATTTGTCTCATCGAGACACGTGTCTACATCTATAAGGGAAAATTGGATATTGCTTCTATCGCGAGAAACGGGGGCCGAAAGTTTGCTGTGGCGCTAAGTGCGCGAAGTGGGTGGAGTTTGCTGCTGATTGGTTGTAAGTTCGCGCCTGGTCGAAGCGGTGCTTGATAGAGGTCGGCCCGGCCCGGCTCGAGCTCCCAAATCTCCGGCCCGGCCCGAGGTGGCCAAAGCTCCGCCCGGCCAGACCCGGGCCGGCCCGACTTTTGTCATAATTTTTGCGATTTTTCTGTATCTATTGTTTGGTGAAAAAATGGGTGCTTTCATTGAAAAAAGTGGCCGGGCCGGAGATTTGGAAGATCGGGCCGGGCCAGCCGGGTACAGCCACCCTAAAGGTCGATTTATACTTCTGACTTCTGGGAAGTAGAAGTCAAAATCCAGAGAAGTCACTACCACGCAGAAGTGCCCGTCAAGGCAGTCATTGCTTGTAGTGGTTGCCTGTTCCGCTCTGTCCGTTGACCGCTGCCTGCCGTCTACTGTTCTTGCTCTGTTAATGAGCTGACCGAACGAGAAGTCACAAATTTCTGACTGCTACTGCCAGGCAGTCAGAGTAC
>JASAMV010005313.1:0-21252 GCA_030248065.1 Rhynchonema sp. JSB1_4
ATCACCTGTTCCGCAGCTTGTATGGAAATTATACGCTGGTCACAGAGGCATCTGTAAATGTATCTGCCCAAAAAAGTAATACGTAGTGCCCCCAAGGCATGTTCGATCAGGTCACCAGCTTTTACGTACAAGCTTAAAACTTACTTTTTATTCTTTCAGACTGTACAGCACGTTCAGCATGATGTCACAGTACAGCATGCTGAGTCGACGTGACAAACCGAAACAACGAAACCGACGCCGTAGTCGTCCCTGAAAACAAGACAATTCAACCATCATCAACAAAGCAAATCAAGCATTTCTGACTATTACCATCGATCTTTGCAAGCTCATCCAAAATGCATCCAAACTGTCAATTTTAGCCCCAAAGTCGGCGCTGATTTTTCATCTATCCATCTAAATGGCATTCATTGATCTGATTGTTTTGAACGACGGTCGTGACCAAATTTGTAGCGCCCGGACCAAACTGATTTTCAAAACTTCATTAGGCTACTGAGCTCATTATCGAATACAACATCATTGGCCTGAAACTATTGTTATCACACTGATTGTTTGAATCCAATACATGAATAAAATGGAAGCGAGTGACAGAGAATAGGCACTTTCTGCAAACTGACCTGGAACCTGAAACTAGCTTACGTTGGCGAATTTGGATGTCACGATGTCAGGGTAAACTCCGAAAACTGAAATTGTAGTTGCCACATGCCGCCACTGTCGACAAGGTGACATGGTTACCCCCAATCTTTCACCTTCAAAAGCGTTCCTCCACAAAGGCGACCCAGCCGCTTTCTTTTTCATTGATTTTTTATTTGTGCAATTCTGAAGAGGAGATAAAAATCTTTGGAAAATCATCCACGCCTATAAAAGGCAGAAAACAGCGTTTTGAGGCCAGCCGCTTCAGATTACGTTTAAGCACAAGCCTAAGAAGCCTAGGCCTAAGCCTAAGCCCAATCCTAAGCCTAAGCCTAAGCCTAAGCCCAAGCTGAAGGAAACAAACAAAAAATGATGGCTATGTTTTGACACCCCAACCCCGATTTTACTGTTATAAACACTATTTCTCATCATTTTGCGCATGTATAAATTAGTTTAAACCAAAAAAGCCAAAAAAAACAAAAAATTTTCACGGCGCCGGCGGGACTCGAACCAGCGGTCCCACAGGCACGAGTCCAACGCCTTTACCACTGAGCCATCCAGCCGACACACACTGCCGTCTATCCACTGGTATTAATGTTTAGCGCTGCTGCTGTCTAATACACACACACACGTGTATTAACTGATGCACACACACAGCCAGCTGCGTGTAACGGTTAAACCTGATGATCAAGGGCACCTGGATCCTGGATGATTTTCCAAAGATTTTTATCTCCTAATGCAATTCTGTTGTTGTGGCGTTGTCGTCAACACTTTTTGTTTTCATCTATTTATCGTCAACACTTATGGGCAAATCTATCTATCGTCAACAAATTCTGGGAACAATTTATCTATCGTCAACACATTTGGACCCCAAAATGGGTATTTTTGCCTCAAAATGGCTCAAAATCGGTATTTTTTGTCCCAAATAAGCAAAAAATCGCGCGCTACGCGCGGATTTAGTACATCTAAGTACATTTTCATTAATATTTACACATTATTACCTACTTAGTGCACTATACTATACCTTGATTTTTGGCGACCCCCCCACCATCTATCTATCGTCAACAAGTTTGGGTCGACCCCCCCCAGATTTCGGACTTGGGTCATCTATCTATCGTCAACACATTTCGGGTCCCAATCTATCTATCGTCAACACCCTGACCAAGTACTACACTGTCCGGAGCCAGATAAATTTCCAAAATAAATTACCGATAATTTGCTTTTTCAAATTCAAATTTTATTTTTCGCAGAAAAATGTGTGTTTTTGGACTTTAAATGGCGAAAAATTTTCTTTGAGGGTCGGAGACTAAACTACCGTAAAAACCTAAATAGAAGGGGGGTGGGAGTCGGGCCGGGTTACCTTACCTCGGCCCGGCCCGGCCCGACGAGGTCCGGGGGTCGGCCCGGCTCGGCTCGACTTGCCAAGTCGGCCCGGCCCGGCCGGATTTTTTCGGCCCGACTTTTCCTGATGATATTTTAAAACAATTAATTTTTTGGTGCTAAAATTACTGTTTTTTTGTTTAAAAATACCTGATAGTGATAATCATGCAACGTTTTTCAGAGGTCAGGTAATTGCCAACGTGAAAGTGCCGTGCGCCGTTCCGCCTTGGACTGGCGGAAACGTGCCTTATATCTTCGAAATTAGGGCGGCCGAAAATGTCGCTCTGCAACGAGATCGAGCGATACTTCAGCCATGCGGAACATCTTAGGCACATTGTTGACGAAACACGAAGCGTTCTCAAGGAATTGTTTATGGAGCATATCAGACCAAGTTAGTCTAATGCGAAATGAAGTGATTTGTGTGCGACGTGTGTGTGATCAGTGCACCGAAAAAACCTAGGGGGGCCCTATTAATTCACTGACCCCATTTTGGGGGCTCTATTAATTCACTGACCCGGATCTGAAAAATTGTTCCCAGAAATACCCTAAAAACCCATAAAGAAGGGTTTTTCTGAAAGGATACTTAATATCGCATTGTAGTAATAGCGCATTGTCACCTTTTGTATGAAATTTAGTGTAAAAAGCGCGAAATTCTCATAAGCACAGATAAAAATGACTTTTCAGAAGATGAACAAGCACTAGATAAAAATGACTCTTTGGATTTGCCACCTCCCTTGGCCAAAATCTGGATCCGCCACTGCCTGTTTATGAAGAATTTTTTCCAAAAACAGGCAAAAATAGGTCAAATTTTCTTGCTCAAAAAATGACTTTTCCTGAATTTAGGTCGTCCCCTTTCCCCCGGGGAGGTACACAAATTTCTCCTCCAAAAAGTAGGCAGGTACCAGTGCTGTGGTTACTTTTGAGCGGGAGATACTGTACCTTGGCGCCAAAAAAGGGGTAGGAGATATGATATACGAAGGTAGTGTACCCAGGATTTGGGCGAAATCCGATTTCGGGGGTGGGGAGAAATTTAAGGGGGAGATACTAGTCTCGCTGGTATTCACTTTTTATGGTTTAAAATGTGCATAAATCGCACGCGCAAATCTTTGCACTTTTGGTTGTATTTGGCCGCTTTTTAGCCATTTTGGACCAAAAAGGGTCTTTTGGGTCCACAGTGGCCAAGGCAAAATTGGGGGAGATACCGTACTAGAGAGTAGGGCTAGAGAGATGTCGGGTGCCAAAAAAGTGCAGGTGTCGGGTGTCTCCAGATGTTGGATGTCGGGTTTTTTGGGACCCGACACTTGCGGTTGCGGTTCAAGGCATCAGTTTTGTTGGGAGAAGAATTTTGAGAGAAAATTTTCTTCGAACCAAATGTTTCCCAAGACGCAAAATGTGCCATTTTGGTGCTTATTTTGTGTGAAAGTACTTGAATTCAGTAAATTGAGCCAAAAATTGCACTAATGATGCAAACGAGCAAAAATTTGCCTGTTTTGGTCCAAAACTAGATGTCGGGTGTCGATTTTTTTGGAACTGTCAGGTATCGGATAACCCTAGTAGAGAGGAGAAATCCTGTATTACCTTGCAAACCGAAAGTGCAATCTTTGCGTTGCAAAGCAAACCTTTCAAAAATTCTGCTGAGAAACATTATAAAAACGATCATAAATGTTGGCATCTGGCCGAACCGGCGTCCGCTTCTGGGCAAAGTTATTGCGTAAAAATCCAAAAATAAATACCCAATCATTGTCGTCAGATGGGCGTGAAGATGTGATGACGAAGGACGGCGATCAATTCTTTGACGATCTATCGGCGCCGGTTCGATTCGTCGTGCTCGGCCGATGTTTGAATGGAAAGGCAGCCGTTGTGAATGAATTGATGGGATGCAATTTGGTGCCGGTGGCTAATACGAATTCAGGTAGATGGTGGATTGCTGTGATAGTGTGTCATTGAAAATATAACATGCTCTTCCTTTATGGGCACATGATTTGCGAGTGGAGTGACTCGGCAGTTTTCCTGCAAATAGTGAGAATTGCGGTAAATGGCGGCAAATTTGCCACAGAGCTCTTTCACTGGGATGGGAAATGGGGTTTCATTGTATCAAAAGATAAGATCACCACAAGGATGTTCGACTGCTACGAAAATCTCACCTTGATCGAATGCGGGTGGTCGTCGAAAACCCCGAACAAAAACCCGAAACGGAAAACCCCGAAAAAACTCCGAAAACAAAAAACCCAGAAAAAACCCGAAAACGAAAAACCACGAAAAAAGCCCGAAAATAAAAAGTCAGGGATGAAAAAAAATTCTTGGTTGAGAGTGGGTGTTCATGTCGCCCGTGACCCACGAGTGAAACATCACCCCTACACTTCATAAATTGTTTTCGGGTCGGACTTGAACATAGGCGTAGGCTTAGGCCACAAATATACAGCTGCTCAGGCTTTTTTCACGGTTAGGCTTAGGCTGCCAGCAAGGAAGACCTATCCCTTTGAAGAGAACTTCCACAAAAACCTAATTGCTCAGGCTTTCCTTCAGGGTTAGACTTAGGCTGCCAGCCATGAAGACCTGGCCACATGAAGGCAACATCTACAAACGTTTAAACGAATATGCCTTCGTTCAGGATTAGGCTTAGGCTTAGGCTGCCAGCCAAGAAGACATGACCAAAGGAGAATTAGCTGAACTTGAGCCCGACTACCCATTTTTCGGTGTACGAACCACATGAATACCCTTCTCTAACAAAAAGAATTGTTTTCCACACATTTCATATTTTTCGGGGGTTTTCGTTTTCGGTTTTTTTTCGGGGTTTTATTTTCGGTGTTTTTAATTTTCGGGGTTTTTTCGGCGTTTTTTTACCCCACCCCGAATGCGCGGGCACACATGTGCATCGGGTCTGATCAAACTGTGTTTATCAATGCAAATGATCAAGTTTGTGATCTTACAGATTCACATTCCCCATCTCAACCCAGCGACGATTGGCGCACAATCATAATCTCGTACGGTTATCGCAATCACTATTGTTTGGCGTCGATCGACTCGCTCATCGATGTCGATGGCAACAAATCATCACCGTCCAAAAATATTGACTCAATGCCACCAACTCCGCCGCCGTCGGCTGTCGGCGCTGATTGGAGGTTCGTTGTTTGATGTTTTTTTAGATTTAAATTTGGTAGAATAGTTCCCTGTGTTTTTAATTGAAACAGGCTTTTTGTATCATGTGAAATATTTCAAAACCAGTTTGCTGTGCTCGGCCGTTTCTATCGGTCGTCTTTTACGTCGTTTTCAGACCTGAACCGGGGTCCAAAATAGTAAACATTCATGCATCAGTTTGGCGAAACTCACGAAAATACAGGGGCTTATAGTAATTTTTGTGAACAATTAACATACGCAAATATATGGAACTTGGGAAATAAAATAGCTATGCTATGCATCATGTTGCATATACAGTACATGTTCGCACTTGTTGAGGTCTGGTTTTTTTTTATCAGAGTCACATTGAGCATTGGAGTTGGTGAAAGTAAGTTTTCCGAAGTGCTTTTCGTGTGCGCTTGTGGTTGTTGTTAGACATACCATTAATTGATGTGACCCGTTTTGCTCATCCCACATCCTTGTTGCAGTTGGTGTTGGTTAGTCAGTCAATCCAAGCTCACCAAAACATCAGCTGAAGCAGTGGCTTTCTATTCAGTACGTTACCATCGGCATTGCTTCATGCTGGTTCATCAGCGTCCGAATGCGTGCACGTGCATTTAGCGCATGCGCTGTTGAAAGACGGCTGTGAGGTTCGTGTGATTATGATTGAGTCTCAGAATTAATTTGATAATGATACGTTGTTTCGTATCATTTCGTTTCGTTGCGAATCTCACTGATTTCAGGTAATTGTACCGGCGTCCGACTGTCAGCCTTCGAATCCATTGTTCAGTCTGCACATGCAAACTTGGCTGACACAGAAATCGGTGCCCCTGGTCATCTATGTGGTCGAGTCGACGCAGTTGACGCGATCGGTAAGTTTGAGTGAATAAATTATGTGGCACAGGTTTGAAAAGTATTAATTTTTGGGATATGCTTTTCAGGAACACAGCGATCTGCAAACATTGTCACAGCTGATGCCGCAGGCACCGGTGTTCTTCGTGCGTGCGGACACGTTTGCCATGTACGATTTGCCGGAATCAGAAAGACATGCTCATCAGGTTGTTTTCCTGTTTTGTTTGCTGCTTGACCGGGGTG
Organism: Rhynchonema sp. JSB1_4; assembly: GCA_030248065.1. Lineage (NCBI taxonomy): Eukaryota > Metazoa > Nematoda > Chromadorea > Monhysterida > Xyalidae > Rhynchonema > Rhynchonema sp. JSB1_4. The sequence goes on from JASAMV010005313.1 coordinate 6,223, forward strand.
TTCAATTTGCTAGCTTGCTGCGGCACAAAAATATTTTCATGCCGTGTTGTATCTGATACGCGGCCTGTAAAAGAAAAGGAAAAGTCTTTTTCGAGCTAAAGTTCGCCAAGCGGGGATACCCGTACCCGGTACTCTGAAGAGTCCTTACTGTACACACGTGGTTGGCTCGTTTTCGTGATACTGATGCCAGATATAGAAACGTCTCATATCTATAAATTAAAGTTAAACCAACGCTCGTTACCTATGCCAGCCAACCGATCATGTGATTTGTCATAATAATTCATGCCACAAGGTGGTTCAATTCTGTAATCGACTTCCCCCAGATGGCGGCACTGAGCCTGGCGCAATCACTTGTTTCTTCATCATCAAGTGTCGAGGATTCATCATTCTACAGCAACGGCAGGACCATGCAACCACGCAGCTGCAGTCCGTATGTGAATCAGGTATGTTGTCGATCTAAAGTGAGTTGTGTAATCAACGTGTTTTTGATTGTTAATTTCTCGCTGATCTTCACTTTGCGCGTAGGTACTGTTTAATGTGTTGTTGCATGCGCAACATGGCCACTCTCACGCATAACCCACATAACCGCTGCGAACTGATCGTACTGATTCAAATGCAAGTCACGTGAAACATCTGATCTGGAATCAACTATTACGGTGTTTCTTCAGGTAGCTCTTCCATCAGCGCAGCACCGATCATCAGCCAGTCAAATACAACAGCAACAACACCAGCCATTGCTGAGCGTCGCCAGCTCAGATAGCGAATCGAGCTCGGTGGCCGATGGGTATGGCACGCCTGTGTCGCCGAAAAGTGCGTTTTTTCATTTCAAACGCAGACATAAAGGTATAGGCGTCGCGTGGCGGGTAAACAAAATGAACGGCTATTTCGTATTGCAGAAAGAATCGACCGTTTTAACAGTACAATGCATTTAGCTTTCGATTAAGAAGCAAGAATTGCTGATGAAACACTGCAGAACAGAATGATAAAGAATTGTCCTGAAATGACACTGGCACCGATTGTCACGCTGTGGGAGTATGAAAACAATTAGGAAAAGAGTAAAACACACTTTCGGAGTACCGACAAAATGAGAAATGCTTTTTTCACATCGGCATTTCTTTGCATTTTTCTTATTTAGTACTTGACAAGCACACATTAAAACGTTGCTGTCGAATGCGCCAGAGATAGAGAGTTTCACCATGTAGAAACAGAAGGTCAATGAGAATGTAATGTCTATCATCCTGGAATATCATGACAAACTGATTAACTCTCATATAATCTTGTAGGTCCTCGTTCGCCTACACCCAGCGGCGTGTCATCTTTACGCCGTGAGCTGTCCTCATTGGGCTATCTCCGTCCCTCATCCCCCGTGCCCATGCAGCGAGCGGTGGCCGGCAGGTTCGCGTCTGCGCAGGGCAGGCACCACTCGCGACGGCGCAGTGACGAATGGATGCAGCCGGCGGTGGATTTCAGTGATCTGATCGAAACCAATCGGGAATTTCCCCGGCTGATTTGGTTTGTGCAACAGGTGTGTTTCGGGCGTTGGTGACTGACGACAACCGTGTTCGTTTAGGATTGTCAGTGGTTGTTCCTTCGATGGACCCAAAATTTAGCACGCAGCATTTTCTAAACAGCGTGAGCCTATTGTCTTGATTGATTTAATTTTTTGTTTCATGGGTTTCAGCACATCGATTGATATTCAGCATGTAGCTTCACGTTTATCAATCGACTGCACAACGTTTACAACCAAACGTTTATCACTCAGATGGTACTGACGCCCAGAATAAAGAAGCAGACCAATTTATTCACTGCATTATGATCACAATCATCCAAAATAAAAAAACTCAAACAAGTAAAAAAATTCAGGTGTGTCGTCAACGTGCCATTGACTGCGCGGCGCGTGGTAATCGTTGGCATTGTCTGCTGCTCAACACATTCATTATGCACGCGTACGATATGGCAAGGGATCAGATCATTACGCCGAAACGATTACGATACGCCCGATCGACCGAGGCAAAGTTGTTCGATGAGCTGTGCGATCAGATATTGAAACAACAGGACCAGTTGCAGGTTGGTTCGTGCTGCCAACTCTATTCATTGTAACCTATAGTCATGCTTTTGTCCCCTCGCTCACGTTGATTTCTCGACCACATGCGTTACATTTATATTAGTGACTGGTGAATAGCCCTTATAGTGAATGAAAATGCCGCATCTCGGTCTGATGCTGTAATGAAGGTAGACTGTATCAGTGTGAACGGATCTTTGTTTTCTATGTTCGAATGTGTGGTTGGACAAAATTAGTGTTTAAAATATCCTACAAGTTTATCACACGATTGCAGAACATTTGCACGCAAACATTGGACGATATTCGCGAAAGTGTGCTGCAGGAAGTGGTGCAGTTCATGTGGAGTGGTGAGTGACTTTTTTGTCTTTGTTTTGATGTAAAAACAGCTGTCCATCGTGGTATTACCGTGATCACCTTCTTGCACGGTGCGTGCGCACCAAGCCACCCAGTCATCGCATCAAAACAGCTGTTTTTCTGACTTGAGTTCCAAATGTTTCCTCAGCACAATACTATTTTTCACATGTATTGTGTTTTGTGAGGACAGGGGACACGGACAAGGACAACATTGGCAATGCGTGGGTCGAAACAAGTGCTCCGGGTTGATAACGAAGCACGCCTGTTTTTTATCAGCCCATTTGCCTGTTGCATTGCACTTGTTGTGTGACTTTTTTCAACGTCATTAATTTGATGCGTCGAACACGAGATGCTTCCACATATATTAAACATGTTGTTGATTTCTTGTTTTTGTCCGGGATCGCTACGATCGGTAACAGAGACATTGTGGGGTCCCATAGAATGCAAACAATACCTGGAAACTGAAAAGTGAGTCCGTCCGAAAATATGGGCTATTTTTCTATGTCCCGCGACGCAATCGAGTGATGTGCTGTTTATGGCTGTTTTTTATCAAAAATTGCTTGGTGTCAGTTATCGAACGTGCTGACACGGCGCAACATATTTATCAGTAGACCTTGTGTCTGGTAAGACGCTGTTTGTTTGTAAAAACAACCGATTTGAGAAGAAAGGGGATGGGGCAACCACTGGAGTAAAACAACAACAAAACAAGTTTACACCGCTTTTTGTGTGCATAATCGAAAACGTTTTATTGGGGGTATGAGTTTTCCGCCGTTTTCCCCTCGCATTAAACAACCGCACCGACATATTTCTATGAAAATCCACAATTGGAATGTAAATAAAGAAACACATATAAACACAAATCAATGAATCGGACAACAATTTATCAGTCATATTACACGCATGCTAGGCCGACTAACGACCGTGTCGTCATGTGCCGAATTCGTGCCAACAATAGCCGACGCACAGACAGATTTGGAGCAATTCGTGGTCGATCGAGTGAACGCAGCCGTCGCACAACGATTGTCGAACGCATTGAGTGCCCTCAGACACACGTTCATTGGTGAGATGGGTGGTTGGCCTGTGGATCGTAATCTGAGCTCCGACAAGCATCCAACGCAAGGCTTGGAACTTCACCTAGAACCCGTGTACTCCAATCCCCAGCTGTGGTGGGGTGATGTGATTTAGCATCTCCAGGCGCTGAAAAAACGCCGACAAGTTTCTTCCGATGGAATTGAAGAACAGTAAACGAAACCAACGATCATCACCACAAAATGTTTTGCGTTTCTCATTTAGAGATATGTGCGCGGATCGGTTCAATTTCGCTTCAAGATTCATGGAAACAAAATCGTCAAAATGTAAAAAACCCCTCGCTTCCCTGTCCTGCTGAGGGCTGGTGTTTTTGATGAACCTGCACCCTTTCTTCGAACCGAGGGTTGTTATTGAAAGCGGTGTTCTTGAGGAAAATGTAGTGACCCGTTTAAAGTACTCGTCACACCATTCTGAAATCTCTCCTGGCACACAATGTCAGTCGAATTGCGATCAAATTTCGGGATCGTGTGTATTTGAGCGTTTTTGATTGATTCTTGCAGGCACTCTATCGCGTTGTTTGGTGACCTTGGAGAGCTTCGAGGAAGACGACCAAGCAGACGCTGAGAGCGAGAATGGGCTGGAACGGGCGCGTGCGAGTCTGGCGTTGAATGGGTTGATGGAATCGGCGTATTCGCTCGAACTGCATCTGCCCGGTGAGAGTGCGTCGTCGTTTGTCAAACAGCTGTGGATCAAACTGAAACAGGTGCAAATTTGAGAATCTGTGAATTCAAATGGGAAACAATACCATGGCGAGTTTGTGATGATTCGTCCGGTTGTGACTTTACATTCATCGCAGTACCGAGCTGTTCAGTGGGATCGGTTCTGTGAGACCGGATTCTGTCGATCACCAAGTTTATGTTGAAATTAACGTGAAAATGCTGAATTGAATTGAAATGAAAGATTACTATTGTTAATTTGCAGAGCATTTCGTCGTCTCAGCATCGTTCGCAGTCAACCAGCGATGGTCAGATGAGCTTGATGTCGTCGTACGCTAGTCAGGCTTCAGTGTCAATCCCGACACCAACTAACGGTTAGTGGATTTGGGTGGGGTGATGTACGCATGCGTATCAGTTTGGGTTGGGAATGTACGCTCTTCATAGCGGTGAAACTGACTGTAATAAAGCGAAATATATTTTGGCCCTTTTTAACAATCTAAATGGTTGGTTTATTGCTCTCCATGACGCATAAAACCATCTAAATCGTTCGTTCGTTTAGTACGCCATCATTCGTTTCGCGCTGAATTTCACTTTTTGTGACTGAATCAGGTCCGGGTAGGCTGCATGGTCTCATTTCTTCAAAACGTGAGGAGCAAAGTAACAGTTCCTTATTTTCACATCACAGATGAGAACAGCAACAACACAGCATCGTTAACGGCGTCCAGTAGCACAACAACGAGCATAGCGGATGGCGTAACGAACACGACGGATGTGTCGGACCCGCAATGGCGTCGTCGCGTGGCTGAGCACGTGCTGTCGCGTTTGCGACACTCGAAAATGGCGCGTGCTCTGTGCGCTCAGTTGCGACAACGGGTACATGGCGCACATCAGACATTTGTGACCGCCATACAGAAGCTGGATGCCAAACATTCGGTCAGGTGAGCTTGCACTTGTTATTCACTTGCAGTAGATGCGCGCATGGAAGTGGTGGGTAAGTGATTGATGCTATGCCAGGGCAAAAACTGTCTTCGATTCGCCTCATGCTGTTTTGCAACAAAAATGTCATTTATGGATAATCAGTTTTTTCAACTTCTAAAGTCAATTTTGTTCTATCTTCCAGACTGGCCGAAGCTGAGAATCGTCGACTTCGTCTACGCAAGACACACGCGCCCAAACTAGCCCGTTTGACAATGGAGAGCATGGCATTGCGTGATTGTTTGTTGTTCGGTGCGTTGAGAGTTTTATGGTATGCCGATGGCCATGGAAAAATGGATAATAAAATTAGCGATTTCTTGTAGGAATGCCGAAAATGGGTCGTGAACTGGGCCGTGGCCAGTACGGTGTGGTCTATTGGTGCGAGCGATGGGGCATATACGGTCCGTGTGCAGTCAAATCGGTGGTGCCCCCGGACGATCGGCATTGGAATGATCTCGCGTTGGAATTCTATTACACAAAGTTGGTCGTTGGTAACTTCTGTGCTTCGGACTACAGTCTATCCTGACTCTTGCGCTTGAATTGATCGGACGCTTTTATCGTCCAGTATTTGGAACGGAATTACCATTTGCTCACGACATAATGCAGAGCGCTGACTGCAAAAGAAACATGTCTGACTGTATGCCTGACTGTATGTCTGACTGTATGCCTCGCACTGGACGTGTAGTGTATTAGGTCGTCATCAGTATTAAAAAAGCACGGCAGGTGAAGTGACCGAATCATCAAGCCATTCCCAATCATCACAGGAGTCTACCCGAACATCCGCACGTTGTGCGTCTGCACGGTGCTGTGATCGATCACCAGTACGCTGGTGGCGCTGGACCGCCGGCCGTTCTGTTGATTATGGAGCGAATGAAACGCGATTTATACACTGCCTTACAACAGGTTGGATTGATGATGGTGGCAATTAATTGTATTTTTTTTCGAAGAAAATATTTTCTCACGCGGTTTGCCAGGGCATCGATTGGCCGACACGATTACAAGTGGCCCTGGATGTGCTCGAAGGCATCCGATTTCTACACTCACAAGGACTCGTCCATCGAGATATCAAGCTGAAAAATGTGCTGGTACGTTGAGATATGAGATGTTGACCTCAAAATACTGCTGATATCGAGGCTGGTAATAAGATCCCAGGTGCCGTGGCCATGTAACGTTTTGAAGCTGGATTCGAGATGAGTTTACTCAGCGACCACCTTGAGCTCTCGTCGAAATTATTGCAGTAAATATCGAAATATACAAAAACAAGTGACCGCAACAGATTTCAATGCAGGTTGCGCTGGCTGGTGTGCAAGTTTCTTTTCCAATGGTCAGAACCGAAAATGTTTTACCGTTCTCATTAAACCGGGCAACCGGATATCGCATGCTCTCAGAATCCGGCCTTTCGCAATAAAATGTGACTATATACGATGAGTGATCACAAAAACATCGTTCAAACAAAATGAAATGCGTTTTAATTGTGAGAATTAATTTTTAAAAATTTGCTTTCGGGAACAAACTCGAGCTTGTGCCGACTTACGCTCCCCCTTTTGATCAGGCAACGGCCGACCATTTAGTAGGGTATCCCACCAGCTCGTCAACCAACAGCCACGTGTGAAATGTTTCACAAAGGTTTCATGTGTCAGCGAGCTGGTTCTTGTCTCAGTCTCACTGCCTTTCATGATCAAAAGGGTGAGCGTAAGTCGGCACAAGCTCGCGTTTGTTCCTGAAAGCAACTTTTCAAAGATAAATTCTGACAGTTTTAACGTGGTTTATCTCGTTTGATCGTTGTTTTTGTGACCGTTGGACATAAACAGTCCAACTGCGTAGTAAAAAAGCAAGCATGAGATATACGGTTTCCCGCTTTTGATTCCGATCAAGGCTGCTTTTGGATGACCAAAATAGAGAACCAAGAAATCAATAAAGTTCAGCACAAAAACCGACCGAGCCATGGCATCTTCATTCACTTCACTATGATATTCTAAATTCAGCTGGACGAGAATAATCGCGGCAAACTAACGGATCTCGGATTTTGTAAACCTGAAGCAATGATGTCGGGCAGTATTGTGGGCACACCAATACACATGGCACCGGAATTGTTCTCTGGGTGTTATGATGCATCTGTTGATGTATATGCTTTTGGTGTGCTGTTTTGGTAAGTTTTTTGGAAGGTTGTGGGTGTTAACTTTAGTGATTTGTTTGTTTTATGCACCCGTGTCAAAGCTTGTGTTCGAAATGGATCCGTCTTGGCCAAGTGACCTAACCTGTTTAATGAAGGTTTGCTGATGCTACTAATTTCGACCATCGTGAAAGTTGTTCACATGTCTGGTGTGATGTTAGTGGAATCGATATTTGAAATATTGTCGATTCAAAAAATGGTGTCATGACACCAAGCAAGTCCGATCTGACCAGCAAACACCAAGTTTAGTAGCGGTCAATTTTCAGGTACATTTGTGCTGGTCACGTCAGTCTACCTCAAGCGTTCGCGCAATGTCCAAGCAAGGATCAGTTGTGGCACTCTGTCAGAAAAGGTGCGTTATTGACTTTCGTGCAAGGCAGCCTTGTAAATGTGCATGTTTATGTTTTTTTGGATAATAATTTGTTTTCGTCAGCCTGTATATTTATTTTTCTTCAAGCGGTAGCAGCAATTGATGTTTCGTTCATTTTTTGTTAATTTCACGCGAATTACGAAACCTATTTGTACCATTTTGGTTTGTCAAAAAAATTATCCGATGCTGATGCTGCCTTTGTAGCACTCCAGCACTCAAACATCGCTGCCCAATCATGATTTTCTGACCAGGACTCAAAAAAATTGTTTCACGCGCGCAGGACTTCGCCCAGAACAACTGAGCAGTTTCGATCGTGAATGTTGGGAGATAATGCGTCAATGTTGGTCGGGCGATCACGCGCAACGGCCGCATCTCGGCGATTTGCAGCCGAGGTTACAGGTACTGCGACCAGCTTCGAGTGTTGGATTCGTGTCATGTTTTGCGGTAATATCGACGTTCTCCACTGTGACCTTTCTTATTTGAAACCCTTTAGATTAGGAACAAAAATTTGGTCCCTGATCTTCAAATACTCATGGTGAAAGTGACCGTAAATGTCGGGTCGCGAGCTTATCACTATGAAGAGGTTGTGAGTCATTTTACTTAATCAAGCAACCATATCCTGCCAGGCGCTACTCGAACAGGCGATCGCCGACTACGGTCCGAGCAAGGACACCAGCGGCAAGAATGTTTCGCCGACTCGCGCATTCCGCGGTCTACATCAGCGCAACTATCGATCACCGAATCGTCGACACAACGTCAATACTCCGTTTATGTATCAATAATTGTTACTGTGCCGTTGGGAAGTTTTGTTGATTTGCGTGCAGGGTGGTGCAAACTGCAAAAAATAGCTTACTTTTCTGTAGCGAGTGATCTCTGACTGCTTGTAGGAGAACGCTGTTGATCATTTATGACAACCCTTACTATTAACTGGCAAATGTTTCGTGCCTTTCATTTACCCAGCTGTAATAATGAAGAAAAACAATATATTTTGGAAGATCAGTGTGGAACTGAAAAAATGTTATAACTGAAACAGAAATTAAAAAATTTTGCAGCTCCCTGCATAATGTTCTGTCGCAGTTTCTGTGTACAGCTGTAATTTGTATCATATAAGGGCGGCCTTAGGTTAAATCCGGAAACCGGAATCCGGAAATATTTCCGGAAAACGCATTATTTTTGCATGTCAATTTTTTGTGTTTTCCGGAAATATTTCCGGAGTCTGGAAATGTTTTGTATTTTTGCATGCAAATTATTTCCGGTTTCTGGATTCCGGATGTAACCTAAGTTCGCCCTAAGCCATTTGGGCGCGAACAGAGCTTTCCCGTTTGATTCGATGATGTTTCGTGTTTTGTTTGATTGGTTCTACTCTCAAATGGGGAATTACCATACATACATACGTTGTGTGTGTCGCACTCATGGATCTTGTGTTTAGCGTTTTCTATTCACTCTGGAGCATAATTTTCTCAACATTTTTCGTAATCAAAAAATTTAGGTGTGCAAATCTTACATTTCACTAATTTGTGTTCTAAAATTTACTTAGCTTTCGGGTTATCGTATTTGGTTGTCATACAATCGTGTTTATACGAGTTAATATTTGCCATAGCGACATCGGTGAAAGTCTATTTAGGTGTGTTTTGGATTCGAGCTTATAATCTTATCTATGCTTTTGAAGGGATGCTTTCCGTTGTCCCGAAAAATTTTGCCTTGAGTTTCCACACACAGTTCACGCTGTTTGTCCACCAATGCAGGATATCAAAAAAATGTTGATGATTTTATACATTAGGGCGGACTTAGGTTGAACACGGAATCCGGAAATATTTACATGCAAAAACTTTGATCTATTTCCGGATGCGGAACAGCATCTGCGTTTTCCGGAATTATTTCCGGATTCTGGTTTCCGGATAAATTTGAAAAACGCAGAACTCGGAAATGTTTTGCATTCCTTTGAAAACACGGTGAACTGAAATATGGTTAAATGTTAGTTCCGTGTTCCGTAAAATTCATCCGGAAACCGAAATCCGGAATTATTTCCGGAAAACGCAAAAATAAAAAATTCATCCGGAAACCGGAATCCGGAAATAATTCCGAATTCCGGTTTCCGTATTCAACCTAAGTCCGCCCTTAGTTGTTGTTTTGTAACACGGGTATATTCGAAGGCGGTTAATCAAAGTTGTGGCTTTTTGGAGTGCAGCAGGTCCTGTAGCTATAACTGACTTGTCATGATTTTCTCACGTTTGCTTATAATTTGGTGAATAACACTTCAATCTGTGATGCTACCCCAATAATTATCATAATTATTGTAAGATTTTGGGTGCTTATTTTCACTCTGTCGTTTGGTAATGAGAATAAAAGCGAGTTCTTCGTTGTGCTTTCGGTACATCCTGATAACATGACAGTCGTTTGATTCGGGGTCAGCTTGCTCCAATGCTGACTTATATTCCCTTTGCACTATCTGTGTGCCTAGATGCCTTCTCCTTGCTTGCTAGATATGATACGAAATGGGTCTATAAATGTGTTTTTTTACATTTCAGCTTGTTTCCGCGCAAAGTTGTGCTAGAATTTCGAAATGGATCCCAGTCAACACGTTCACATGATGCACCATCAGCCAGCTGGACCGACCCAACAACAGCAGCAACAATTGCCAAGTATGAACAGTATTGGCGCTCAGATGGCTGGGGCAGGTCAACAAGAAATGGACCATTCCGGTGGTGCACCGATGCACATTGACATGAATAATGCACCGCCTCAAATGGTGCATGCCCATCAACCACATCACAATATGCCACCCGTGTCTGCTGCAGCGCCGTTAATGAACAACACTGATCGATCTGCTTCAATGACGATGACTGACGGAACGATGGATGATGGTGGACAGCAAATGTCGAATGTTGACGCGGAACAGACGGATGAGGAGATTGTGGTCGAGCTGATGGCTGAGTTGCAGGCTGTCAGGAACGGTTGGTTGTGCTTTTTGGTGTATGATCACATGTTGGAGTAAAAATATGAAGACCACGAGACTGACACGTGGGAATTTTGGATGCTATTTTGGGCCGACGTAAACGATGATTCGATCACCAAGTGTGGTTCAACGGTTTTGGTCACTTGTCTTTTGAACTACGACCAGCGATATCATACGTGTTTGTGGAGCCGAAAAGCGAACCATTCGCAACAGTTTAGCGAACATGTGCTGATTATCTACCAATGAAAACCTTTATTGTTGCAGACATGCGCCATTTGAGTGAGGAACAATCATTGCTTCGATCGGAGCAGAAACGTTTGGGTCGACAAATGTACAATCTGGCCAATCGTGTTGCCACGTCTGATAGGAATATACTCAAACAGAAAACGACGTTCGGCAGAATTAGGCGATCAATTGGTGAACAGGTGCGTCAATACTGCACGACTGTTGCTGCCTGTTTTGTTCAGGAATATGGGAGACAAGTGAATATGTCTGCTCCTTTATGGAGACGTCATATTTTCGCTCACTTGGACCACTCATCTTTTGGAAGGGTCGTTGATAAGTGTCAAACTGATAAGTTTGGCTTATTGGGCGCCAAGCTGCCGTTTAATATATAATTTAGGATTCTTAACAGCCACAGCCCATAGTTTCATAAAAAACCAGACTGTACCACGGTCTTTTCAAAACTTCAGGTGCAATTCACCTCGAGATAAAAGAATTTATTTGAAAATCCGATGGACTTTTAATTATTTTAGCGAAAAAATTGAGCATTCCGATGCCCATTGCATTTCACTCGTTTTTTGGGCGCATGTTTCCAAACAAAATCTCCGAATTCTGTCTGAAGGGCCTTCCAATGCCGAACATCGACATGGGTGGTGTGTACCTGCCCGCCTACGACCTAGATACATCATACGAATGTCGATTCTGCTCGCGAACCTATCAGTCGCAGAAGGCGCGGAGCAAACACGAACGCGTGCATCATGGAGATGGCAATGGATTGTGGTCGTGCAGTGAATGTGATTATAAGACGCCCGATTCGAGGTTCGATACGGCTAATGGGGGACTGTTTGGGGGGCGGAAAAATACATTGGCTGCATTCGCGCTGACGATGACCTGGTGCACTACCCGTCTGCGATATAGGTTGCAACGAGAAATCGAAAAACACAGATTCGGTTGTTGTGATGGTGTTGTTTGTGGCACTTTTTCGTCACGACAACATAAGTATTCCCCAGTTCATTTGAGTTGGATGACCAGTGTGTACCAACTGCAATCTGTGAGAGACAACAACAAAGACGACAATAACAGTATACAGAAAAAATACCGTCAAACAAATTGACTGAATACCCTTTGTTTTGCAGCCACTATAAAGACCACTGTCGTTTGCGACATAACGTCGAAAATCCGTTCACGTGCGAGAAGTGCAAGGAGGGATTTGCGTCCGTGCCTGAATTGAAGACGCACAAGGCGACACATACGGTAAGTGCGCGGGCTGATGTTTCATCACAAGTATTTTTGGCAAGTTCTAACCTGGCAAGTTGGTGATCAGCTCTCAGATTTTGATGGTTTTTTCAAATTTTTTGATGTTTTGTTTCGTAAGACATGTCTTGACATTGACATGCCTTTATCACCGTTTTGAGCACGGATGTCAATCAGTTTCATGTGATTATCGAAACATTCTTAATTCAAGACTGGTCCGATCCGATCCGAGTATGGGTGATATTTTCGAAACGGTGTAAAGGTCGGTGGAAAGCTCGATCGACAGCTCAGTGTAATAGACCTCGGTGTAAACTTGAAACATTCCACGTTAATAACAGGCAATGTTTCACGTTTACACCGAGCTACGCCGACCGAGCTTCGACCGAACTTTACGCCGACCTTTACACCCAACTGACTATACTTGCGTATTTTTCCGCAAAATATATTTTCGGAAAAAAAACCGTTTTTTTTGAAAAAAAATTTTTTCCAAATATTTTCCTGTACTTAAGGATACCCATGGTTCAAAAACGCCTATTTTGAAGAAAATTTTTGTCGGGAAATAGCCTGAAACAGGCTAAAAATGCGCTTGGAGATTAAAAAGGGCTCATTTAGAACTGTTTAGCACCGATTTACATTGGTTTTGACAACATCCTTTCGCAACCTTGGAAAATTTCTCGGAAATTTTTGGTAAAAACCGTTTTTTTCAAAAGCTGCCAGTTTGGAAAAATTTCCGGAAAAATAAAAACGTATTTTTCCGGGCCTCGGAAAAAAACGTTTTTTTCGGTTTTTTTCGAAAAAAACGGTTTTTTTTCGGCTCGCAAGTATACAACTGACCTTTACACCGTTTCGAAAATTCCACCCTATGTCGCCGTTACATAAGATGTCATTTGCAGCCAGAACCTCCCGTGCCGACCACCCCGATTGTACGCGGTCCAGTGGACACGGGCGATCCAGACGTTCAGATCGAATCCGAAATAATCAACAAAACGTCACTGGAAGTCGCCATAGCCGCAGTGATCAAGAAGGAACCGTCCGAAATCCAGCCCGATACGGACCCAGAGGATGATTTTGGTCCCTATGTGTGCCAGCATTGTGGACGGACGTATCAGACAAAGAAAACACTCAAACGGCACATGAAGTTGCACACGGGCATTGGACTGCACACGTTGGGTTTGGGGATGGGGTGGGTCTTATAGGACATGAAAGCGCATTCTATACCCTCTTTGTAGTGAAACTCATGGATTTTCACACACGACCGACAATTTGGTTCTCAATCTGCTGGCACTTGTGAAAGTTGTTTGGGGTTCATGAAATTTGCAGTCCCCGATCGTGTCACTGTGAAGATAATGGTCAGATTGAAATAATTGGCGGTCTTTACAGACAGCACCACCAACTTCCGGTCTGAAACTGCAGTGTAGATGTTGTGGCATAATCTGGCATCCAATCCAGGGTCTATTGATTCGAAAACGCCTGTCAATCACCCACCCCACCACCAATCCTTTGCTGAAATCTATATTCTTTATTCAGTTGCGGTGAATGCGGCTTCAAAGCGACCTCACTGTCCGCGTTGGAGAAGCACGAAGTGACCCATTCGGACGAGATGCCCTATGAATGTGTGAACTGTCGGACACGGTTCAAGTCGGAGAAGGGATGGCAGAAACACTTGGAACGACATTGTGTAGTGTTGTATGGACATTTGGTTGGTTTGTACTGCTGATTGTGATGGTCTAGTGTGCCTAGTTGGCCGTTGGGGACGAGTGCTTACCAAGTGTTGACCTGCGATTGCATCGCATCGCGTAAGTTGCGTTGCTGATTGCAATGGACGAAAGGATGGGACCTCTTCGCAGTGTAGTTCCTGGTCCGGAAGGGGAGCAGCCGGTACACCTCTTTTTTTCGGAGGGGGAATAGACGTACCCACCTGGGGGGAAGGGGGTGGACGACCCAAATTTGGAGAAAAGTCATTTTTGCGGTCGAAAATTTGACCCATTTTTGCCCCTTTTTTGAAATATATCTCAATAAAAATGATATTTTGACGACCTTTGACAAGATTGGCCTAAAAATCACTCATTTTGTGCCTAAAAATGCCTATTTTAGGCCTAAATTGGCCCACTTTAGGCAAAAATTGGGGGAGAAGACGTACCCGGAGGGGAATAGGGCGGCAGGCGTACCATGGAGGGGGAACAGACGTACCCGAAGGGGGACCCCCTCCCCCTCCCAGGAACTACACTGCCTCTTCATCAGCGGCCTAACCCTTCATTGTGTCAGCTCGGCATGAACTGCTCTAATTTGCAGAGGAAGTTGCTCTGTTATAACTTTTCACCTGCTTGTGCATTTACACTACGAATTAATTCAAGATCCGTTGTTTCGATCTTGCATTGTCCCGTATCGATTATAAGCTATTAGGTTGTTATACGTACACTACATGTGTACATTGTTAGCAACACCGCCTGAAAATTACAGAAATACAATTTGCATTTGCAGACCGGTAACGGCTATTACTGAGCACCAGTGGTTGACGCGCCAAACGAAGTGTGTGTGATCATGCCTGAGGACATTCCAATGAACATTCCTCAACAGGCAGCCTTTCGACCCAACAAACTTGAACCGGCCGACACGGGCGATTACATACCGCAGTGTGAGATCAGTGGTGCTGGTGATTAATCCTGATGATCGCAATGGCGTTTTATTTTGTGGGGTGTTGCCAGGTTTTTTGCCACTAATTGTGGCTCTTTCGGCCATGCAAAAATTTTTGAATGGGCCACAAGATATTTCGGGAAATCAGCCACTAAAATTTCACCGAGCCAGTACTAAAGTAAAATTAGCTACTAAATAAGCCACTGTAGATTTTGGCAAATGAGCCACCAGTGGGCCCATTTTGAAAAAAAACCGTTGGGTGTGGCAAAAGCAGCTTCACTGACA
>JASAMV010005316.1:0-35050 GCA_030248065.1 Rhynchonema sp. JSB1_4
AGCTTAAAAGGGGAAATTCCACATCTCCCCCAATCGCCTTTAAAACCATACAAGTGTCTAGACAGCAATGTGGGCATCACAAAAAATTAAATCACTTGAGGAAACTCTCAAACAGGTACCAGGAAATTCTGTTTAAGACAAGCCCGATGGGGAACAAAATTCGGCACGGAACTGCCGAACTTCTACTGCGAATTCAGGCAAATTGCCTCATCCAAAAGCTCCTAAAGCGAGGACAGAATGTTTCGCATGATTTTTGAAACTCACTAACTATAGAATTTCGCTTTTCTTTATATTTCGAATTTCAACGAATTGTTCCAGCGTGTCTGCTAAATGTTTCATGCTCTGCTTGTCACGCTGGAACAATTCGTCGAATTTCGAAATATAAAGAAAAGCGAAATTCAAAAGTTAGTGAGTTTCAAGAATCATGCGAAACATTCTATCGCCTTGACAGCTTTTTGATCAGGCAGTTTGCCTGAATGCGCAGGTAGAAATTCGGCCGGTCCGCGCCGAATTTTCTTCCCGATTGTTTCCTTTAAACTGCTTTTCCTGGGTACACGTTTGAGAGTTTGTACCAAGTGATTTGACTTTCGTGATGCCCACACGACTGTCTAAGCACCTGTGGCGTTTGAAAGGCGATTAGGAATGCGCAATTTCCCCTTTAAGGCTTATTCATTTCGGGTCGTGGAGCATCCTTTATCCTGGTCGAAATTAGTGGCATGACTAAATTTCTCAGCGTCTTTGTTTAAAAAAATCACGCGACAAAACAGGACCTGTCCGCAGGGTTGGGCAAAAAAAAACGACGGCGTTTTTTCTTAAAAAAACGACGTTTTTTTAAAAAAAAAACGCCTGGGTCGTTTTTGGTTTTTTTAAATCCTAATTTCCTTGATTTTCCCTGATTTTTCAGGGAAAGTACCCTGATTATCAAGGAAAATCAATTTTTTTTGTCCCATTTTTTTCAAAAAATTTCGACCAATTTTTACTTTGTCGAGATACGTCGATATACGGCGTTTGACTTTCAATGATGACCCCGGCCAAAAGTTGGTCCCATGATGCGGGCCTGATATGGGATCTTAACAACTCGGAGAAAAGGGTTGAAGCCCGTTTATTTTGCCTCAGAACACATAGAATAACTTCATTTAATCACGTTTTCTTCCCAACATGAGCGTTTTCCAATTTTTTTTGGGGCATATTTTGGTCATCTGGGCGTTTAAAAAAACGTTTTTTTTTAAAAAAAAACGTTTTTTTAAAAAAAAACGATTTTAAAAAAAAAAGTTTTTTTCCCAACCCTGCCTGTCCGATCCGAATCACCAGACTTGACATCGCTCAAGGATCAGCCATTTAAGGCTCAGGCACACATGCCCCTGATAAGGCTTAAGTGGAACAAGCACGATAGAAACTATTATGGGGGTCCCTTTTCTCCCTAAAACTCCATGACGGAATATTCGGCATAACGCATGAGATATCCGAACAACCGGCAGACTGTCCGTAAAAATAACAAACCAAACACCTACGTTCGCCTGAGCCGTTCGGTTCGTTTCGCTCCTGAATATTCTTCCGATATTTGCGGATACCTCGTCATGTCGTATATCGGACGCAATATCCAGGCTGAACAAGAGTCCGGAATATTCGCGGTCGCGTTCGAGTGTTGTGGACAGTTCGTGCGTCCAGTGTACCATCGGAGCGTCACAATCCCAGGTGTCATATCGCGGCGAGACCGTGGCCAATTTGAGCCCATTAACGATTAACTGCGGACGGGCGAATTCGTACCAAAGTGTGACCATCAGCGACAGCACGGTCAGGCCACCAGTGTGCGGGGAGCGACTCAACCGAACATCGACCAAACTTTATGCGGACCTTTACGCCCAACTGACGTTTACACCGTTTCGAAAATTCCACCCAAAGTTTTCTACACGGTACCGACCCGGATCGAAAAAGAGACAAGTTCCAGTGCGAATTATGACAATAAATAAAGTAATGAAACTCACTGGCAGACGAGCAATAATATTTGAGTTTCGACTGTTTGTACGTTTGGTCGATGTTGGGTAAGTAGCTGCCCCCGCACACTGGTGGCGTGACCGTGCTGTCGCTGATGGTGCACACTTTGGTACGATTCGCCGTCACACAGTTAATCGTTAATGAGCTCAAATTGGCCACGGTCTCGCCGCAATATGACACCTGGGATTGTGACGCTCCGATGGTACACTGCTGGACACGAATGTCCACAACACTCAAACACGACCGCGAATATTCCGGATCCTTGTTCACACTGGATATTGCGTCCGATATACGACATGACGAGGGGTATCCGCAAATATCGGAAGAATATTCAGGAGCAAAACGAACCGAACGGCTCAGGCGAACGTAGGTGTTTGGTTTGGTTGTTTTTACGGACAGTCTGCCGGTTGTTCGGATACTGCGTGCGTTATGCCGAATATTCCGTCATGGAGTTTTAGGGAGAAAAGGGTCCCCATAAATCATTTTATCGTGCTTTAGGTCCACTTAAGCCTTATCAGGGGCATGTGTGTCCTGTGAGCCTTAAATGGCTGATCCTTGAGCGATGTCAAGTCTGGTGATCGGATCGGACAGGCAGGGTTGGGCAAAAAACGTTTTTTTTTCAAAAATTCGTTTTTTTTTAAAAAAACGTTTTTTTTTAAAAAAAACGTTTTTTTAAACGCCCAGATGACCAAAATATGCCCCCAAAAAAATTGGAAAACGCTCATGTTGGGAAGAAAACTTGGTTAAATGAAGTAATTCTTTGTGTTCTGAAGCAAAATAAACGGGTTTCAACCCTTTTCTAGCGAGTTGTTAAGATCCCATATCAGGCCCGCATCATGGGACCAACTTTGGCCGGGGTCATCATTGAAAGTCAAACGCCGTATATCGACGTATCTCGACAAAGTAAAAATTGGTCGAAAATTTTTTGAAAAAAATGGGACAAAAAATTGATTTTCCTTGATAATCAGGGTATTTTCCCTGAAAAATCAGGGAAAATCAAGGAAATTCAGGATTTACAAAAAACGAAAAACGACCCAGGCGTTTTTTTTTAAAAAAAAATCCGTTTTGAGAAGAAACGACGCCGTCTTTTTTTCCTACCCGGACAGGCGCACATTTCCCGCTTTGTCTCTTGAAACAAACGCACACAGAAAAACAGTGAGACCACTAGTCACAACAGTATACCCGAACAGGACGGCCAAGGGGAAATAACACGACCCAAAGGGGAAAAGGCTTACAGGGGAGATTGCCAACCCCACTCGCCCTTACCGACTCATCAGGGCCTCACGCAGGTCATGGCACCAGGAAAAAACACTCACTCGGTAACACATAAAAGAGGTTTACAGGGGGGAAGGAGGTAAGAGGAAACAACGGGGAAGGGACTAAGCACAACGTCCGCATTCCTACAAACCACCCGGGCAAAATGCTTTAAAGGAGAAAGAATGAATGGGATAGAACTTATAACAAACTTCTTGATACCCCCTCTCTTTATATTTCCGCTTTCCACTAAATTTCGCAGCTCGACGAGCAGCTACGGCAACAACAAGGAAGGCACGAAGGAACAATCAGACACGAAAGAACAGGAAAAAAAAAAACTATATAGAAAGAAAATCTAAAAACTATGGGAAGCAATTCCAAAGCTTAGGGATAAACATCGGGCCGCTTCGAGAACTACAGTATAAGTCGTCCGCCCCCGTACCCGGGAAGATATACGGGAGAACCTTCCCCGGTACATTTCCAGTGGCTTTTCTACAAGTGAATTTACTTAACATATTTAAGCCCACATCCAAGCTAAACAACTTTATTGATTCCCACAATGCTATCAGGAAACTTCCAAGGTTTAAAGGCAAGAATAATCCTTTCAAGCTGGACGATAACAGTGGCCTCAGGTAAATTTCTTATATCCTAAATGCACGAATCAAGCGTGACCAACGCAAGTCAAACCGATTCGAACCTATCGCCAAGCTTGATAACAGTCCGAATTTTATTTTGGTTCCTTAGTGACTCTTCATCAAACAATATTGTCAAAGAGTTCTGCTCCGACAAACACAATTAATGTTTGATGTTTTTACGGAAGTTAGCGAACACAAACTGACTAGATCAGCAGTTTGAAGTAGTCCGTCTTCGCAGGCCTGCTGCGTCTTGATGGAAGTGCCCAAGTAGGTCACCTCAACGTTGTGCGATGAAGGACACACGGCCGTGTGCTCGACTATCGTATTGATATTGGGCTCACATCTATGACTCACGTGTCCACCCGTTACTCCTGAATGGAAATTATGTGTGTATGTATTCATACCTATTTTGTGAATTCTTCATATAGCGAAAAAGTGCAAGGTGACAGGAACTGTAATCTGGATTTTTAAATTCGTATCATCAAAGCGATGCAACCGCACATTTCGGAGCTGGTTTCTTCTGTCACCAAATGTTTGATCTTGTGTTCTCAAACCAGTATTCTCTATGTTTGCAGAGTTTTTCTCTGGGTAAAAGTGGATTGCAACACGTGAGGTATATATGCCAATGTTTTGGAATCATCGGCTGTTTGGTCTTTTGGAGGGTCCTTCAGGCTGCTAAACCAGGTATACCTGAATTTCTGGTGGTCATATCCATCTGCAGACACTTGTCATTCGTGTCCTCCAACGTTGCCCTGACGTAACGACCCACATATTCCCCGTTGGTGTACGAGTACTGTTTGGCACGCCAGCGGTACGAAGGCAGCATTGTCTTGAACAACGGGTCTGGTGGGTCCTAGAATGATAGGCGTGCGCTAAACAGGGGTATATATATGTACCATGTAGGCTAATTGTTTTGTCGTCAACACAGATCGTCAACCCAGCAGCCATAAGAGCCGCGACAAATGTATACGTAAAGTCCAACCACGGACTCATGAGACGACTTTTTTTGAAATTGGTTGGCGCGGATCCAATAATGTTCCGGTTCCACGTATTTCGGAAATGAAAGAAAGAGAAACGCGTATATTTTTTAAAACACGCTCTCCACCTCGGCGTGTAAATTCCCTTTTACTCCCAAAACATTTGTGTCTTGAACAACGTTGCTGTTCGCGTAAGCACGCAACAAATTGAGGTCAGCCAGCTGGAAGTTGTCATCATGTCTCTCAGCCCGATCTCTTTCTTTTGTTTGCGAAAACCCGTGGGTGCATTTTTGAATCTGGCCAAGCAAGCTTTAAAAAAGTCGTCTCATGAGCTGGTGGTTGGACTATATGTATGTATATACGTGGCATGACGGCTGAGTTGACGATGAGCAGAGAGTTGGCATTGTGCGTTGACGACATGAATATAAGCAGGCTGTCTATCAGAACACGCTCTCAGAGCGCGTGCTGAATGAAAAGCAAGAAACGCCCTGATGGAATTGACAAATGTTTGTTCACACGCAGCTGTTCTGCTGGTGTTTATTAGACACAAGTCATTTAGAGTTCAAATTCAATACGTTCATGTTGCTGGAAAATTCTCACATCGCCGACAGAAGCCCATGCCCATATGTCCATTTCTAAACATCACGAACAGACAGAATTACAACAACAACAACACAACCAGCCACATGCGCCCGACCCTTTCAATTTCAGGCAACACATTGGTCCAAGTGCTGCCATCATTGCTGATCTCAATAGGCATCGTAGCACCGTAATCGGTGGTCACGGTCGTGCTGTTGTACCAGTTCAGCAACTGTTGGCTTTGGCATGTAAACAGACGCAGGGAATAGATCTGGAAGGAAGGTGGATTAGGATAAACCACGAACGTACGCAACATTGAAATCATGGGAAGAGGAATAAAATTTAATGTTCTGGGCGATTTTACCGCACTGACCATGATTAAATATAGTTACAGTATTTCAGTGCTGCTTTTAGTTGTACTGTGTTGGTTCAGAGCTATGTACGGTATAACGCGTGCTTTGACCAGAGGACTTAACAACATCTACCTGACCGCCACTTCTCGGCATAGTGGTATTGCCATGTGCCAAAATATACGTACGCTAGGCTTATATACAGAGAAACACAATTGTATAATTATACTGTACATACGTACCTCCATAGGAAATCCGAAATCGAGCAAATATGAGTTGCCGGGCGCGCCATTCATCGGGGCCCATTCCTCGTGTATGTGCCCCACCCAGTCGGGCAACGCCCACGATTGCCAACTCTCGGCAAAGTGCGCCGACGGCAGCAGTGAGGCAGTGTTGTGCCGCAAACCTGCATAAGGTGGTTGACATCAATAAACTTTCATCAATCATGCATTTATCTTGAGTGATTTTGGGCCAAAAATTTTGGCGCGGGGGCTCCGTGTACAGCCGAATAAGGCAGAGTTTGTCAATTTTTTTGGGTTGCTTTTTGTCATGGCTCGCTAATTTTGAGCAGCATAAAAGTTGTTCCGATTCCGAACAGCTTTCGTGTTGTTCGAAAATCAACTGGATTGGCAAACAAACACCTCCCGCCTCCGGCAGAAGTTGGTACGGCCCTCGTTCAACTATATTCGTGTTTACTTTCATTGCCTGCAAAAATAGCATGCAGAAATACATAAAAAAACAGAGATGATCAATCTGTCAGCTGTATGTACCAATGGGTCGGCCGTTCGGTATGTAAACAATCGGCGCAAAACACGCGTCACCAATCGATGTCTGCACTCGAAAGCTCAGATAGCGCGCTTTCATCGGGTTCAGGATGTCAAGTTCATACCGTGTCCCCTGTAAATTTGACAGGGCAGTTTCGTTGAATCTACAGTTCTCTAAAATTAATGAGATCGCGTTTTCGAGCAGCCGATCGGAAGTCTTATCTACAAGAAGGGCATGCCGGCTTTAATGAACTGTTGAACATACAACAATTTTTTGATCTGATTGGACCGGGCCTGCCTTGCTCACGTGACTTTTTTTAAATTAAGAATATAAAGAAATTTTGTGATTCCACCAACTTCCGCCAGGTTTAAAATGAGCAACTTTGGGCGAGATTAGTTATTCCAGTAAACATTCAGTATCTTTATTGCAAGATTCGCACTCAACCAAGACGTATCCAATCCTTCAAGTTTTATATCGGCCATAATTATTGATTCAACTCAGTTTGTTTCAGCAGCCTGGAGAAGTTTTCATTTGGCTAAAATCTGATAAAACTATTTGTGGTCCAAAGGTACTGCACGCGTTGTACACTGACAACAGATGGAAAGGTATGTGCGTTGAAAGAAAAAAAATCCAGCTGCTTCCACGGCAGGCGTGCAACTAGTGTCACATCAACTTACCACGCCGTTTGCCTGCTGAACCCAAGCAAACGGATTTGGTCCAAGTTCAAGATCCAACTGGTATTCCAGTTTGTACTTGGTCACTTGACATTGTCGCCCTCCGCTATCAGTCAGCAGCGGCATTTCAATCGCAAATATCTGCAAACCATGTTATTTGTCATTAGATGCTTTGGTGTTTGTGCTTATTTTTTACGCATTTTCGCCAATATTTGTAGTAAACCGTTTTGATTCAAGAGTATATAAGCCTATGCGGATGATACTACCCGAGTCTAGGAGTCGCACCACCAATTTTTTTGTTATAACGAATTTGGGTGTTCTCGATTTTTTAAAGAGACTGGCCACGGTAGGATCTTCAGCTTTTGTCCACAAAAATTCTGACCCCATGTTTTTATGTGACCGATGGAGTAGGCTCACATTCATTAAGAAAAAACTCTCACGTGACCTCTGCAATCCCCTATGTTTCGAGATATTGAACCGGATAGGTGGCCAGGTCGCAGTTTTTGGCGATTTGACAATTTTTTGACGTTTGCTCTTATAAATCTGTGGTGCTTGGTAATTGGCTAAAGTGAGTTTGCTCATCTATCTGTGTAGTATTAGGCTCTCAAAATCCGCATAACACATTTCACCAAAGAGCACACCATTTTCGATATGGCCAAGCACATGCACTCAAACTAGTGCAAAAACCGACAATGGAAATGGCTCATTTTGAATTTAGTCCTCAAACAATTTGCTAAAACGACCTATCCTATCAAATTTTACTTAAAATGGGCTATTTAGGTCAGCCCGAGGTTCTAAATTCCAATCCGCAATGAAGAAAGATATAATCGAAAATATGAAAATTTTTGCTCAAAAATGCATTTTTTTGATAAATTTCTTGTTGTTTGCCTTATTTCGTTTAGCTGCAGAGGCTTTCGAGTCCTGATATTTAACAGTTATGCTCCGGGCGGTGGTGCATTTTGTGGGCTAGTAGAGAAACTTGCAGCTGCTTACACGCAGCCTAGCCGATGTGTTACACTCTGTTTTGCTCGATTTTTAAAAATCTGATACCCCAGCCGAAAGTTGACCGCATGCAAGATCGTTTTAAAGATGGCCAATCCCAATATTTTTTTGTGTTGCAATGCTGTGGACAGTGTACATTGATGGTATTGGAATAAATTTCATAAACGGCAAAACATAAAGCGAAGCCAGGCCAAAGATTAGCAGCAACTTGATGCACGCATGCGCACACGCCACGGCGTATAAGGCATGAGCGCGTTCTTGAGTTACAGAACAGGTGTTACATGCACTATAGGGTTTTCTCGTACACGCTGAATTCAGATATGATGTTCAAAATGAATAAAGAAGCATAGGAATCGTCGAAACATTTATTTGCGGTTCTTTGCGTACCTAAGAGTGATATGATTCTTAAATGCAGCCTTGTTGCTGTACCGACTATGTGAGTGCCCTGCTGCTCTGATGGTGCACGCATGCAAGAGCAGAACCACGGCCTCAGATTTTATTTCAATGCGCTCCCTACGGCAGCATTTCGGTGCCGAATCAAAAGATGGAATTTTGTGTTCCTGCGAATAATTTTCAAACACGTTAGTCTCGTCACAAACCAAAGACGACCCCTAAACAACAAACGCAGTCGTTTTTTTGTCTTGCCCTGGTGCATGTTATCGTTAAGCCCCCGGTTTTCAATGTCTTTTGCCTCGGTAGTTTTAAAATATGAGCGTCAATATCATTCAGGTAAAGACCGTATTCCAAAAGTTGTCCAAGCAATACATCATCACTTCACACTAAATACAGCAGCGTTCACGAGTTGTACACTAGTTTGCTTTCTTTTTTGAAATCGCATGTCCACCTGATGCGTAGGTTTTTTTTCACGAATGTCTTTTAGGCCAAGGACTCGTGGCGAGTATTTACGCTGAAACCTTCCATCATATCGTGCAGTTTAGAGATTTTATCAAAACGTTCTCTAATGTAACTTGGGCAAACACAAATTGTCACGCGTTGTACCGGCGGGGCAGAACCGGCTTGAAGCACGGGTGCTTGATGTGCGTGAACAACACGCCCAAAAGTTGACCCGAGCCATGCATCATCGTCTTCTGGTTGTCATCGTATTTTTTCATGTTTTTGCTGTCGGCGCAGCCACATGATCGTCATTGCTGACAGGTTCCACGCAGGGTTGGGCAAAAAAAACGACGGCGTTTTTTCTTAAAAAAACGACGTTTTCCTTTTAAAAAAACGCCTGGCTCGTTTTTCGTTTTTTTTAAATCCTGAATTTCCTTGATTTTCCCTGATTTTTCAGGGAAAGTACCCTGATTATCAAGGAAAATCAATTTTTTTGTTCCATTTTTTTTCAAAAAATTTTCGACCGATTTTTACTTTGTTGAGATACATACGTCGATATACGGTGTTTGACTTTCAATGATGACCCGGCCAAAGTTGGTCCCATGATGCGGGTCTGATATTGGATCTTAACAACTCGCTAGAAAAGGATTGAAACCTGTTTATTTTGCTTCAGAACACATGGAATTACTTCATTTAACCACGTTTTCTTCCCAACATGAGCGTTTTGCAATTTATTTGGGGGCATATTTTGGTCATCTGGGCGTTTTAAAAAAAAATTAAAAAAACGATTTTTTGGAAAAAACGTTTTTTGCGCAACCCTGGTTCCACGTGATGAAAACCAAATTCCAAAATTTCTGGTTTGATTGTATATCATATTACAAGTAATAAATCACTTTTTTCTGGCTTCCATGATTCATGGACGACACAGACACGTTTCGTGAGCAAGGAATACAATCAACTTTTGGGCGTTCTTCCAAAGTTCAAGCGAATGCGCAACACAAGCGGCACAAACAAAGACCGTTAAAAACTGGTTCGGTCACACTGTAACTAGCTTGTCGTCAGTCGACCCAGTGTATAAATATGCTGCGCATTTTGAGGAGAAATCATTCTTTTAGGTTTTCCAATTTTCGTTTTCATGAAGCCGCTTGACGGAATATTGGTGCACCGACCCGGCCAATTGCAGTTAGCAGCTATAGGCCGCAAGCGATTATCCGAAAAAAATTTTAACTTTTTTAGTACTGAAACAATCCGTGGAAGCTTTTCGCAGCAGAGTAGCTCCTGGTCCGCAGGGGGAATAGACGGTATCGTCACTTTTTTCAGAGGGTGGAAGACCCAAATTTGGATAAAAGTAATTTTTGAGGTTGAAAATTTGATCCATTTTTGCCCCCTTTCGGGAAAAAATCTCAATAAAAAGGGTATTTTGGCGATTTTTGACAAAATTGATCTAAAACTCATTTATTTGTGCCTAAAGTGCCTATTTAAGACCCAATTTAGACTATTTTAGACAAAAATTTGGGGAGCAGACACGTATCCTGAGGGGAGCACGCGGCAGGGGTATCATGAAGGTGGAACAGGCGTACCCGATGGGGTTCCCCTTGAACTACACTGCTTCGCAGTAAGGGCGGACTTACATACACAGGTTGAGCACGGAATCCGGAATCCGGAAATATTTACATGCAAAAAACTTTGATCTATTTCCGGGTGCGGAACAGCATATGCGTTTTCCGGAAGTATTTCAGGATTCCGGTTTCCGGAAGAAACACGAAAAACGCAGAACTCGGAAATGTTTTGCATTCCTTTGAAAACACAATGAAGTGAAATCTGTTTGAAGGTTAACTCCGAGTTCCGCAAAATTCAACCAGAAATAGGAATCCGGAAATATTTCCGGAAAACGCAAAAAATAAAAAAATTCGTCCGGAAACCGGTTTTCGTGTTCAACCTATGTCCGGCCTAAATTCCGCAATACACGTCTGAGAGATGAAGTTTTCACTTATGGTTACCGGGTGCAATTCTTGGCTGAATGCAGCCTGCGCGCCTTCACGTGCACGCAGTAACTTCCACGTTTCGCCCAAACCTTGCACCAGCCAGTACTGTATATGTGGCGTATCGTGAAGAAGCTTGTGTTATCCTCGTTGTTCATGAAAAAACGGCCGCTTTTTTTAGAAAAAATATTAAAACAGAAAAAACAGGCTCATAATGTGGTCAATTTGCCTATCTATATTATACGCTGTCTCTTTTATTTCAGCCTGAAGCTCGTCCTAATCCTGTCTAAAAGATTCAATCAGCCCAAACCACAACATGAAGGTGCTCATCTGTGTGTTGATCTGTGTGGCAGGTGCCCTGATCGTGCAAGGCAAACATCATCGTCGTCCTCATAATGACCAATCAGCGGAGTGCAAACAGATAACGGCGGACTGCAGCCGTCCCAACTGCGACGGTTGGCTAATGTTTCATTCACTGTCGTATTTTGAGAATGCCAATTCATACTCCGTCCGTTTACTCGATGTGTCGCTTTTGAATTTGGAGTTTTTTTAACGAGAAAGATATTCCAAATAATCTACCGATGGGGATTATAGGGAACTTTTCCAAATAAGCCCCCCCTGTGTGGTTGGAGGGCGGGGTGTTAATCGGCATTGTCAGCCAATTGTACACTTATCATCGTTGTTCATGTTCCAGCTGAGTGCGAGTGCATGTTGAAACACCGGGAGTGCATGACAGTGTTGAACGGCACGCTGCAGTTGTTCGAAACGCTCAATGCAGAAAACAAAGAAGCAATCGAGAAGGGGACCAAGAAAAAATGGGTGCTTGATGGTAAGTACAATTTATGAGGATCAGGCAGCGCGATTGATATCGGTAACCTGTTTTCACAGACGGTCAAATCCAATAGGGAGGTGCACTAATTTCCCGGACCAGGAACTACACTTGTGGAGGGAATACAGAACCCTCAAGACACAAATTATGGGTGCGATATTTTCGAAACGGTGTAAAAGGTCAGTTGGGTGTAAAGGTCGGTGGACAGCTCGGTGTGAGAAGTTCAGTGTAAGCTCGGCGTAAGCTTGAAACATTGCACGCTGAGCAAGCAGCAGACGCGCGTTTCTAAACGAAAGGTCAACTTTGACAGTCTGCTGTGCAAGTGTAAATCATTTGTTTGCAATATTGTTTGTTTAGTCTGGTTGCACTAGCGTTTTTAAACGATATGTACATATGAATTTTTCGTAACCTTTCATTTAGCCGTTTTGATTTCGTGCTGCGATCAGTTAGTGACGTCAAAATTTTGGCACCGCCGTCAATGAATGTTCAATTTCTCAACAGCATTGCGGCGAAATGTTAGGTAACTTTCAAATATTCCTTTAAAACGTTTGTGCAACCAGCTTAAATGAACCAGATTACAAACAAACGCTTTACGCTTGCACAGCAAACTGTCAAAGTTGACCTTTCGTTGAAACGCGCGTCTGTTGCTTGCTGCTTGCTCACCGACCTTTACACCCAACCGACCTTTACACCGTTTCGAAAATGCCACCCTATGTATGTGCACTGTACACTATGTATGTACATATGTATATACCCGTATTGATTTTCAGTCAACAAGCATTGCATGACAAGCTGCAAACTCATAAGAAGCGCGAAAAAAACAACACCAACAAAAACAACAACACATCGCTACTGAAGGAAAACGTGTCAATTCCATACATTATGTGGGTAGTGTTGGTAGATTGTTCTTGTAATCTGTTGATTCTTGTAATCTTGTAATCACTCATTAAACTGATAATCTGTTGATTGATAGCTGGATTTCTGGATTTGTTATGGCGCGGCCACGCAAACGCGGTGCGGACATACTGTATGTAGAATCTTTTCCGCACCACACACCAACCACCCGCTTGCATGGCCGCGCCGCGCCCCCATGGGTGGAATTTTCGAAACGGTGTAAAGGTCAGTTGGGCGTAAAGATCGGCGTAAAGTTCGATCGAAAGCTCGGTCGGCGTAGCTCGGTGTAAACGTTAAACATTGCCTGTTATTTACATACGTGTAATGTTTCAAGTTTACACCGAGGTCTATAACACCGAGCTGTCGACCGAGCTTTCCACCGACCTTTACACCCAACTGACCTTTACACACGGTTTCGAAAATATCACCCCATGTCGGAGAATTAGATTAAAGCGCAGGGCGTCTTCACGGCAATCCGACGACCACAACATTTTATTACCACGGTTCACCAAGATTTTCACTCGGGCCAATATTATTCCTTCATGTGGAACTAGATTTTTGGTTTATATAGTCAGACACTCAATGCAGAATTCGTGCCCGCTGCGTTGCCTGACCCGTTAGGGGGGCCTTAGGTTGAACACGGAAACCGGAACACGGAAATATTTCCGTGTTCCGTGTTCCGTGAATAGTTTGGAGAATCACGGAACACGGAAATATTTCCGTGCCACGGAACACGGAAATGATTGAGGCACGCAAACGGTGCTTTTGCAGTGATGATGACAAAAGCAAGCGTGCTGACGTCAAAAGCCCGCGTGTCGACGCGAACAGCAACTATTCACACGGAAATATTTCCGTGTTCCGTGAAAATAAAAAAACACGGAACACGGAAACCGGAAATATTTCCGTGTCACGGAAATATTTCCGTGCACGGAAATCCACGAAACTGGTTTGTATGTAAATTATTTCCGTGTTCCGGTTTCCGTGTTCAACCTAAGTCCGCCCTAAAGCACACACGCTTCTGCTGGAGCAGCGCTTCTGCTGCTCTGTTATGCTGGCCTGGCCGTGTGTGCCGAAAAAGTTCAAATCATTATTATCTTATCAATTGAAATTCAGTTTTATCACCCGGGATCAACTTTTTTTCACCTATCAGTTTTCTGTAATGGGCTTTGAGGCATCTCATTTGAGCAAAATGTGCTGGTATGAAATGGGCAAAGTTCAAAGATACATATATGCAGTATAAGTCAGCGGCGAAATCGTGATGGAGAGACAGTGCCCACGTATGGCACCATAAACTTGTTGGGATCGCTTCGAGTATGAGCAATTCACTGCAGCCTAAATTGCTGAGTTTTACGATGTGTATGAGCAATGTGGCTCACACCATTGCCCCGAACTACCGACCCCTGTCGCCTATTCGGGTTGTTTCTACTTTTGTATTGCCGCGTTTAACTGTTTTGTAATGGTTTCAAGCCGCTCTAGTCGGCCATCTTTGTTTAGACAAATTCAAATTTCCCGCTCAACAATTACTCTTTTATTATAACATACACACATAGGACTTTTATCGTATGCATAAGCTAGGTTTATTATGTCAACCAATCATATTATACAAGTGTAATATTCTAACCAATCAGCGTTTAGTACACTCTTGTCTTGTATTAATTCTCTGTGTGCGGTGACTACTTAAACTCTGGTCTTACCATACAAACTCTCTCTCTTCTCTCTCTTTTACCTGAATCTTCGTGTGATTTACGTCCGATCGGATAATAAAACGACGAAACATTATTCGATAAACCAACCGGGGGCTAGCACGTGTGGCTCAATACTACCAATACTAACCTCCCTTCGAGTTGGAACGGTCGTCGATTGCCATTCAGGGCCCGGAGTCATCTTCGGTCGGCCCGTACTGGAGCGAGGCCGCGGCAGGAGGATTTCGGGTGCACTTCGTCGATGATGCACCATGCACCAAGCTTGGATCGGGACGCCGAGCCAAGTTGCACTCTTTTCAAGGGACAGGACGCTGACCCAAACCATAGGAAACATATGGATCCCCCGGGATCGGTTGGCGAGTCTGCAGTGGCAGATGAGCCGAACCAAGATGAGGAAGTTAGGGACGTGGACGCGGATCAGTCTGCAACTGGGGTTGGGATTGAGGTCGCGGACAACGATAGGAGTGATACGCAGGACGGAAGCCGTCAGAAAGTACGCTTTGATTTACCCACGGCACCGCCCTCTATATGTTCAGATGATGACGACTCAGGTAGCATCAGGTTGCTTCCTGATTCTGATGACTCTATGGACTATAAGAATACGTCTGATAGGTTGCAACAGATGCTAAGTCAGTCGGAGGAGTCCTATTCATGGGCAGAGTTGGTGGAACAACAACTCTCCAGACCCCCCGTAGTGGAGGATAAGCCCGGTGAAGACGGATACGAGGCAGGGGATGAAGCCCAGGTGGAGCCCGCCCAGGAGGGACAGATACGTACAGAAGGGACGGTTCATAGGAAGCTTGTGGCTTTGCCCACGTTGAATGAAACGGTAGAGATGTCAGGACTCGATGGGATAGAACACGCTACGCGAAATACGGACGGAAGCACGGACGAGGCTACCGCCATCGACCGTGGTGAGTCATTCATAGGCACGGATCATCAGAACCAGAGAGGTTCTACACCGATTATGATTGGATATGATGTCGTGGCTAGTGATAGGATGGAGGCACATCCCTTGTGCAACTATGGGTCCGTGGGAGAGACCGTGGGATTGCTGGCTGAAGCCGTCGCCATTCAACAGGATCTAGAATCCGGGTCGACCAGCGTCGGATTCATCAACGGCAAATTGGCCAAGGAGACAGGGGAACATTCGGCGAGCCCGGTGTTCACTATTGAGGCAGAGGTACGCGACCCCTTCGGTGGGGTGCCTAAGGAACAAAGACACCAGCCTGTCCGTTCGAACACGGCACCACCCGTGATTACGTCCTCGAATGATTCACGTGACAGACAGGAAATATCGATGAGGTTCCCAATGGAGGTTGATACGACGGCAGGCGCCAGTCAGGAAACAAGGCTGCCTACCTCAGCACAAGCCTCCACGATAAGTAAGATACTTATGAGAGATACGGATGATATCGCTGAAAGGAATATGGTTGTTCATGATAACAAGAGTGATGTTTCACTGCCCGAGGTGCGGTCGAATACCCGCCCGGTCTGTGATAGTGAGATGGATAACGCAGTTAGGAATGATACGAACAGTTCAGTTCCGAACCCCAGTGATGGTGAAACACCATCGGGCGGAACTGGAGAGATAAGAACGAATGAAAGAGAAAGTCGTGTCAGTAGCCCTGATCCGGATACTGCACGAAAAGAGGTGATTGCACCGCTTCGGGTGCTGAGCTCTGATGATTCTTCGTCATCAGGCCTGACGAGCCCAAGCAGGTATCACAGCATGACAGGATATAAGACAGGTACAAGTGATGTTTCACAAAGGATCACATTGGACAAGAATTATATGTTGCCAAAGTCAATAGTATGGGGAAGTACGGCCTCTTCCAAGGCATACTCGTCGATTCGGATTGAGTCCTTGACTGACGTCATGTTTCGAGGCATCAGGGATTCCGATTTCGTGCCTGAATTGAAAGGGAAAGCTAAGAAGAGGGCTGATTATGTGTGGAGGAAAGGGATTGACCCTCTATTGGGTATCCCACGGAAGGAACTAGTACCCACAGGGGACGAGGATGTGGAGCTATGTTTGATGGCTAGGAACCACGTGTCACTGGCTGACCTGACGTGCGCCAGACTCTATAAGGAGGGACACGAGCTTAGTGCTCATCCCGCGGTTATGAAACGAGCGCTTCGTGTGAACACGTTGGCGTATAGGTACCGATATAGAGTTCAGCTAAGTCTGGATAAGCCAGGAGTCTTCATTACCCCTGGGCAACTAGATCTGCCAGTGAGATTAAGGAACAAACGTCGACTTACGGGTTTCGATCCATCGCACCTCTATGGTATCGATACCAGAAGGCCATATGAGGTAGACCCGGCCATGATTGCGAAATACGACCCTCGTCGGTCGACGCATGGGTGCGTCAACGGCCTGGAATGGGGTAAAGTAAAGGTTTATTGGGTAAAAAGTAAAACAATAAACAAATTAAGCAAGTCATGGAAGGAAGGTCATAAGAAGGAGGTTCTCAGATCCCGAATCCTGATCTGAGTGGAGGTCCAGACCATATGCTAGTTTTAGAATTAGAGCCCTGCAATGTGCCCGGTAGTGTCTGTGGGTATTCTGCATACTTCAGTTATATGCACGGCGAGTTTTTATTCGATATGAACTCGACCGAAGTAGGTATCCGAAGGGAAGTGCAGGCCTGCTTGCGCGAGTCAAGCCATTGTATTTACGCCCCGTTCGCCCCTTGCGAACTCAGGGAGTTCCGAGTGGGAGCGGAATACGACGCCGATAGGATGGAAAGGTATGCTGGTTATATGAGTGACGTGACGATCGGCTCCGCTGAGGAGTGGACCGGTTCGGAGGACGAATGGCATGTCCCAGCCAACGAGGCAGGAGGTATTCTGAGACCAACTAGGCAACTCCAGCGCAAACAACAGGCGTGGAGAACGCATCGCATAGCTAAAGTTTATGATTCGTCTGGTTATGACGCCACCTCATTCGGTGGGAGAGAGACGGGCCAGCGCACGCGTCAACGCTGCATGATTAATACGGAAGCTATGTGCTCTGAAGATGGGACGGCGGAACGGGCCGGAGCGTATACCAAAAGTGGTGAACCGCTAGCCGTTAGGAAGTTAGGTGGGAACGACGGTAGCCAGGTTGTTCTTCAATCTGACTTTCCTAGTGACCAACATGCAAATAACCACGTGGTGGGTAGTGTACACCAGGATCTATGTTTAGTGAAGAACCCAGAAGAGCAAACCCTAATAAGTCATAATAAGCTAGACCCGGATACGGACAAGTCCCCAACGACCAATCCATGTATACGCATCTCTACCCAACCACACCACCGCCGCTTTACTTATGCTGTTGAGCATTTGCACTGACGATGGCCTGGTGCACCGCCCGTCTGTGACAGCAGGTCCAAACGGGAAACGAAACAACGCCTCACAATTCACCATGTTGCAACCCTGGTGCCATGAGGAAGGTTTGATATATAGGATCAGCCGCTGTTCATGATCTTTTTTATGTTTTGGGGGACAGCTATAGGCAGGGTTTGATTTAAAAAAATTTTTATCGTCGAACTTTTTTTAAAAAAACTTTAAAAAAAATTTTTAACTATCGCTTTTTTTATTCCGGACCCCCAAAAAATTGGTTTCTTGAAGAATGAAATTGCTGAAATTATGTTAGTTACAGTACATAGGTATGTTTTGAGGGACACAAAAGAGAACTTCCACTGACTTTCATGTTTACGTCGATCACCTGCGATCTAATCCCTTTGGTCATGACTGTGAGAACCTCGAAGGTAACTCCGTGGGTATATATGACAAAGGGAAGACCAACCTTCTGTTTGTGAATTTGGGGATAACTTTGAAGAGAGATAAAGACTTACACCACGATCATTTTGTGTCACAAAAGCAACAAATGACTAATCCACGTACACTTCAAACAGGGGAGCAACGTGGAGACTGTCGATTGCTTACGACACGCTCAATAATACTGTACTGTATACGGTATGGGGTGTCCTATATTCAGGGTTTGGATAAAAAAGTTTTTATCGAGCTTTTTTAAAAAACTTTTTAAAATTTTTTTAAAAATCACTTTTTTTATTCCGGACCCCCAAAAAATCGAACAATATATGTATCTATCGTCAACAACAATCAAACCCAAAATTTGCATTTTTGACTCAAAATGGCTCAAAATCGGTATTTTTTACCCCAGATTTAGTACGCTACGCGCGGATTTAGTACATCTATGTACATTTTCAATAATAAACATTATTACCTACTTGGTGCACTATACTGTACCTTGATTTTTGGGTACCCGCACCATCTATCTATCGTCAACAAGTTTGGGTCGACTCCCCCAGATTTCGGACTTGGGTCATCTATCTATCGTCAACACGCTGACCAACTACTACACTGGGGAGGCACACCAATTTCCCCGTCGGACCAGGATACACTGCAGCAGTGCTGTGGCTGGGGGGAGGGGGTCCCCCCAATGGTAATGGTGCCCTACCCGCCCCGGCCTGGTACATAACCCCCTACCCGCCCCGCTCTGGTACCCTACCCCCTCTACCCGCCCTGCTCTGGTACCCTACCCGCCACGATTTTTGCCCTCAAAATGCCCATTCTTCGGTCAAAAAATGCCCAAATTTGGACCGAAAACCCTTAAAAGTGCAAAAAAACACGCGCTACGCGCGATATATGCACTTTATAGCACGTAAAAACAGGCACCCAAAAAAACTTTCATTGTACCATATCCGCCCCGAAAAATCTTCTCCAGCAACAGCACACAAAAGTATAATCACGAACAGACGAAAGTGATAAAACTGTTGAATGCGGCCACGTTTCGGCTGGGTGTACTAGCCAGCGACAACTGAATTAACATGTATTTATTAATTGTGTCTGCATGATACCTGCTTTTTGCGTTTATCATACATACGATGTTCAATACATTGGAATCGATGATATACATGACCTTTAAATATCTGTGCAACTCAGTACAGCAATAAGGCTGCATTTAAAGTGACTCTACAATTGATCGTTGACCGCGTTTGTTTGCAGTCATTTTTTCAGAAAATGAAGACTAGGTATCAGAAACCCAGATTTAGGAAATAGATTTTCAAGTCGTTGCTTTGTGATGTTTCACGGAGCCCACACATTTTTAAAGGAGGAGAAAAAATGAAAAAAGTTTGAGGCAGGCCTGTGCGAAACACAAGGTAATCCAATGGAAGATATTTTCAGCGTTTTATACTCAGACGTTTTTCTGTTAAACGAGATATAAAGCATTGTGCGAAACGCCATGTGTGATAAATAATAAACGAAACACTCCAAAAAATCAAGCCTTTTTAAAGCACCCTTTTACTCTAGCATAATTTTAAGCATCTGTGGTGAATGAAATCAGTTGTCAATTAGAAATAAAAATCGTCTAATTATCTAGTATTCAGGATGTGCTTTTCGTTTTTCAAAACCCTACACAGCTCACACAATGTTTACCACAACATGCGCAAGGCAGCCATTCAGACCACGCACAGCGCACACACAACGACAACACACAGCCGGCCGGGGATAATGTTTCAGCTTTGTGTGTGTGTGCGCTGTGGGAATGGGTGCCTTGCGCATGTTGTGGCAAACATTGTGTGAGCTATGTAGGGTTTTGAAAAACGAAAAGCACATCCTAAATACTAGATAATTAGACGATTTTTATTTCTAATTGACAACTTATTTCATTCACCACAGATGCTTAAAATTATGCTAGAGTAAAAGGGTGCTTTAAAAAGGCTTGATTTTTTGGAGTGTTTCGTTTATTATTTATCACACATGGCGTTTCGCACAATGCTTTATATCTCGTTTAACAGAAAAACGCCTGAGTATAAAACGCTGAAAATATCTTCTATTGGATTACCTTGTGTTTCGCACAGGCCTGCCTCAAACTTTTTTCATTTTTCCCCCTCCTGTAAAAATGTGTGCGCTCCGTGAAACATCACAAAGCAACGACTTGAAAATCTATTTCCTAAATCTGGGTTTCTGATACCTAGTCTTCATTTTCTGAAAAAATGACTGCAAACAAACGCGGTCAACGATCAATTGTAGAGTCACTTTAAGGATGATAACACTCTTTAGGTATGCAAAAAAACAGCAAATCCATGTTTCGACAATTATTATGCTTCTTTATTCATTTTGAACATCATATCTGAATTCAGCCTGTGCGAAAACCCTATAGTGCATGAAACATCTGTTCTGTAACTATAGAACGCGCTCATGCCTTATGCGCCGTGGCGTGTGCGCATGCGTGCATCAAGCTGCTGCTAATCTTTGGCCTGGCTTCGCTTTATGTTTTGCCGTTTATGAAAGTTATTACAATACTATCAATGTACACTGTCCACAGCATTGCAACACAAAAAATTACTGTGATTGGCCATCTTTAAAACGATCTTGCATGCGGTCAACTTTCGGCTGGGGTATCAGATTTTTAAAAATCGAGCAAACAGGGTGCAACTCATCGGCCAATACTGGCTGCGTGTAAGCAGCTGCAAGTTTCTCTAAGCCCACAAAATGCGCCATCGTCCGGAGCATAACTGTTAAATAGTAGGACTTGAAAAGCCTTTGCAGCTAAACGAAATAAAGCAAACAACAAGAAATTAATCAAAAAAATGCATTTTTGAGCGAAAATTTTCATATTTTCGATTATATCTTTTTTTCATTGCGGATTGGAATTTATAACCTCGGGCTGACCTAAATAGCTCATTTTAAGCAGAATTTGATAGGATAGGTCGTTTTAGCAAATTGTTTGAGGACTAAATTCAAAATGAGTCATTTCCATTGTCGGTTTTTGCACTGGTTTGAGTGCATGTGCTTGGCCATATCGAAAATGATGTGCTCTTTGGTGAAATGCGTTATGCGGATTTTGAGCGCATAATACTACCCAGATGGATGAGCAAATCTCACTTTAGCCAATTACCAAGCACCACAGAATTATAAGTGCAAACTTCAAAAAATTGTCAAAACGCCAAAAACTGCGACCTGACCACCTATCCGGTTCAATATCTCGAAACGTAGGGGATTGCAGGGGTCACGTGAGAGTTTTTTCTTAATGAATGTGAGCCCAGTCCATCGGTCACATAAAAACAGGGGGTCAGTATTTTTGTGGACTCAGCTATGCTGTGAGCTGAAGATCCCACCGTGGCCAGTCTCTTTAAAAAGGCAGCTTTCTGTTTATACAGGGAACTAATCCTATATTTGGTAGGTACAGCACCGCTTGCCAACAGCACAATGATATTGATCTACATATATTTATGGCACAATCGCCGCAAACCTCAGTCTCGTATCCCAAATCGATCCACAACCGAGTGCTCGTCCCATCGCTTGATACATGGTACCAGGGCACTTCGGTCGGATCGGGCAACGTTGCTGACGCTGACTTCTCTGCCGCGGTTTGCAGCCGTCTATTTGGGTTGTCCGGCATGTGTGTGCTCGCGCGGTATGCTGCCGGAATGCCTACGTGTGCAGAAGCACTACTCTGACTTTTTGAAGGTGTCATCGAAGTGGAATTCGTGATATTACGACCTGGGAGCACTTTCTGTTTCATACAAATTGTAAGTTCTTACAAAAAAAACGCTACAATTTGTACCCAGGTACAAAAGTCACTTTACGCAGACAAAGAGGAGAAACAAAAGAAAAAAACAAATACAATTTGTACCCAGACAAAAGCACTTCCAGCAATAAACAAAAAAAACAAACAAATATCCAGCTACAAAAGAAATGTAACTCGCATTGTAAGAAAGAGAAAAATTGTAGCTGGGTGCACACCGGCGGGACCGTCCTAACTCGACACAATTTGATTGTTTATCCATTATTTGACCCGGGCCCGATTTTTTAACTAATCACAACAAAAAAACGTGTGGGATGCTACTTGATGCACTTTGCACTTCGGAACTTTTCGGAAAAAATCTCAATAAAAAGGGTATTTTGGCGATTTTTGACGACTCTGACCTAAAAATTACTCATTTTATGCCTGAAAATGCCTATTTTTGGCGTAAATTTGCCTACTTTAGGCAAAAATTGGGGGAGCAGATGAGGTGTAGTGGCAGGCAAATGGTTGCAAGGTACCCTTGGGGGGATGGATCCAAAAAAATATAAAAAAATCTTCTAAAAAAAGTACCAAAAAGTGGTCTAAAAGTGTCTAAATCAGAGTTTTCTTGCGGCAGCAAGCGATTTTTGACACTTTTGGGCGAAAAATGGTCAATTTTGGTACTACTCCGGATCAAAAAGTCATTTCTTAGGGGTGCTTGTAACTGGCATAAACTGATACGCAGATCAATTATACATACAGTACATCAACCAACACTTAGGAATGCACAACATGCTCAACCAGAAGTACAAAGTCCACATCAGGCATGCGCACCCAAGAAGGGGTTGTGTTGATTTGTGATGAATCCTGGCCCACCACATGTACAGCAGAGTTCACATGCGCTGGTCGGCTGCCGAACTGCTTAGGGATTCAGGCCCCAATCTCATAACACTCGGCTGATCGCATCCCTGGCGTTTTCTGGCATAAACTGATACGCAGATCAATTATACATACGGTACATCAATTAACACTAAGGAATGCACAACATGCTCAACCAGAAGTACAAAGTCCACATCAGGCATGCGCACCCAAGAAGGGGTTGTGTTGATTGTGATGAATCCTGGCCCACCACATGTACAGCAGAGTTCACATGCGCTGGTCGGCTGCCGAACTGCTTAGAGATTCAGGCCCCAATCGCATAACACTCGGCTGATCGCATTCCTAGCGTTTTCTGGCATAAACTGATACGCAGATCAATTATACATACAGTACATCAATCAACACGAAGGAATGCACAACATGCTCAACCAGAAGTACAAAGTCCACATCAGGCATGCGCACCCAAGAAGGGGTTGTGTTGATTGTGATGAATCCTGGCCCACCACATGTACAGCAGAGTTCACATGCGCTTTTCGGCTGCCGAACTGCTTAGGGATTCAGGCCCCAATCTCATAACACTCAGCTGATCGCATTCCTAGCGTTTTCTGGCATAAACTGATACGCAGATCAATTATACATACAGTACATCAATCAACACAAAGGAATGCACAACATGCTCAACCAGAAGTACA
The DNA here is from genome assembly GCA_030248065.1 of Rhynchonema sp. JSB1_4. Lineage (NCBI taxonomy): Eukaryota > Metazoa > Nematoda > Chromadorea > Monhysterida > Xyalidae > Rhynchonema > Rhynchonema sp. JSB1_4. The sequence goes on from JASAMV010005316.1 coordinate 23,567, forward strand.
AAGTCCACATCAGGCATGCGCACCCAAGAAGGGGTTGTGTTGATTTGTGATGAATCCTGGCCCACCACATGTACAGCAAAGTTCACATGCGCTGGTCGGCTGCCGGACTGCTTAGAGATTCTGGCCCCAATCGCATAACACTCAGCTGATCGCATTGCTAGCGTTTTCTGACATAAACTAATACGCAGATCAACTATACATACATCAATCAACACGAAGGAATGCACAATATGCTCAACCAGAAGTACAAAGTCCACATCAGGCATGCGCACCCAAGAAGGGGTTGTGTTGATTGTGATGAATCCTGGCCCACCACATGTACAGCAGAGTTCACATGCGCTGGTCGGCTGCCGGACTGCTTAGAGATTCAGGTTTCGGAAACCTGTTGTTTGCTGATAAATTTCCCTTAAAAGCTGTTTATAAGCCGCCTGTTGGGCTGTTGTGTCTGACACCACGTGTGCAGTACTTCTTAACACCTAATTTCGGAAACCTGTTGTTTGCTGATAAATTTCCCTTAAAAGCTGTTTATAAGCCGCCTGTTGGGCTGTTGTGTCTGACACCACGTGTGCAGACTTCAACACCTAATTTCGGAAACCTGTTGTTTGCTGACAAATTTCCCTTAAAAGCTACTTATAAGCCGCCTGTTGGGCTGTTTGTGTCTCACACCACGTGTGCAGTACTTCTTAACACCTTATTTCGGAAACCTGTTGTTTCCTGATAAATTTCCCTTGAAAGCTGTTTGTAAGCCGCCTGTTGGGCTGTTGTGTCTCACACCACGTGTGCAGTACTTCTTAACACCTAATTTCGGAAACCTGTTGTTTGCTGATAAATTTCCCTTAAAAGCTGTTTATAAGCCGCCTGTTGGGCTGTTGTGTCTGACACCACGTGTGCAGTACTTCTTAACACCTAATTTCGGAAACCTGTTGTTTGCTGATAAATTTCCCTTAAAAGCTGTTTATAAGCCGCCTGTTGGGCTGTTGTGTCTGACACCACGTGTGCAGTACTTCTTAACACCTTATTTCGGAAACCTGTTGTTTGCTGATAAATTTCCCTTAAAAGCTGTTTATAAGCCGCCTGTTGGGCTGTTGTGTCTGACACCACGTGTGCAGTACTTCTTAACACCTAATTTCGGAAACCTGTTGTTTGCTGATAAATTTCCCTTAAAAGCTGTTTATAAGCCGCCTGTTGGGCTGTTGTGTCTGACACCACGTGTGCAGTACTTCTTAACACCTAATTTCGGAAACCTGTTGTTTGCTGACAAATTTCCCTTAAAAGCTGTTTATAAGCCGCCTGTTGGGCTGTTGTGTCTGACACCACGTGTGCAGTACTTCTTAACACCTTATTTCGGAAACCTGTTGTTTGCTGATAAATTTCCCTTAAAAGCTGTTTATAAGCCGCCTGTTGGGCTGTTGTGTCTGACACCACGTGTGCAGTACTTCTTAACACCTAATTTCGGAAACCTGTTGTTTGCTGATAAATTTCCCTTAAAAGCTGTTTATAAGCCGCCTGTTGGGCTGTTGTGTCTGACACCACGTGTGCAGTACTTCTTAACACCTAATTTCGGAAACCTGTTGTTTGCTGATAAATTTCCCTTAAAAGCTGTTTATAAGCCGCCTGTTGGGCTGTTGTGTCTGACACCACGTGTGCAGTACTTCTTAACACCTAATTTCGGAAACCTGTTGTTTGCTGATAAATTTCCCTTAAAAGCTGTTTATAAGCCGCCTGTTGGGCTGTTGTGTCTGACACCACGTGTGCAGTACTTCTTAACACCTAATTTCGGAAACCTGTTGTTTGCTGATAAATTTCCCTTAAAAGCTGTTTATAAGCCGCCTGTTGGGCTGTTGTGTCTGACACCACGTGTGCAGTACTTCTTAACACCTTATTTCGGAAACCTGTTGTTTGCTGATAAATTTCCCTTAAAAGCTGTTTATAAGCCGCCTGTTGGGCTGTTGTGTCTGACACCACGTGTGCAGTACTTCTTAACACCTAATTTCGGAAACCTGTTGTTTGCTGATAAATTTCCCTTAAAAGCTGTTTATAAGCCGCCTGTTGGGCTGTTGTGTCTGACACCACGTGTGCAGTACTTCTTAACACCTAATTTCGGAAACCTGTTGTTTGCTGATAAATTTCCCTTAAAAGCTGTTTGTAAGCCGCCTGTTGGGCTGTTGTGTCTCACACCACGTGTGCAGTACTTCTTAACACCTAATTTCGGAAACCTGTTGTTTGCTGATAAATTTCCCTTAAAAGCTGTTTATAAGCCGCCTGTTGGGCTGTTGTGTCTGACACCACGTGTGCAGTACTTCTTAACACCTAATTTCAGAAACCTGTTGTTTGCTGATAAATTTCCCTTAAAAGCTGTTTATAAGCCGCCTGTTGGGCTGTTGTGTCTGACACCACGTGTGCAGTACTTCTTAACACCTAATTGCCACCCAAGTGGGGGCAGTAAATTGACATTGCCCCCCCCCCCCCGGAATAAGCTCCCCAAGTGGGGGCAGTGAATTGACAGAGCCCCCCCCCGGAATAAGCTCCCCAAGTGGGGGCAGCAAATTGACAGAGCCCCCCCCCCGGAACAAGCTCCCCAAGTGGGGGCAGTAAATTGACAGAGCCCCCTCCCCCCGGAACAAGCTCCCCAAGTGGGGGCAGTAAATTGACAGAGCCCCCCGCCCCGGAATAAACCCCCCCAAGTGGGCCGGGGGCAGTGAATTAATAGTGCCCCCCCCCCCAGAATAAGCCCCCGCCCCGGAACAAGCCCCCCCGGTGGGGGCAGTGAGTGAAAAGAGCCCCCCCCCCCAAAAAAAACACCGAAACCTAGCCGTCATCTGACCGAAACAAGTGATTTTTGACCACCTGCAACGTTGATGCAGTCGGATGCTACATCAACCTGCATCAGAAACTAGCATCAAGCGCATCAACGGGTCTTTGATGCAAACTTGATGCAAACTTCCTTATACTCCTGCATCAACTAGCATCAGATTTGCATCAAGTAGCATCCCACACTTTTTTTTTTTTTTGTTGTGAATATATAAATAAAGAAAAAAAAAAAAAAAAAAAAAAAAAAAAAAAAAAAAAAAAAAAAAAAAAAAGAAAAAAAAAAAAAAAAAAGAGGCGCCACCAACGCCCCCCAAAAAAAAAAAAAACAAAAAAAAAAAAAAAAAAGAGAGAGGAAAACAAAAAAAAAAAAAAACAACCACCCACAAAAAAAAAAAAACAAAAAAAAAAAAAAAAAAAAAAAAAATAAAAAAACAAAAAAAAAACCCCCCCCCCCACAAAACGTGGCGTGAGAAAGTGGCCGAGGCCAAGATGAAGAATTGGAAAAGAATTTATTTGGATGCGCAAGACAGCTACGAACTGTTCAAGGCATTTGAAGACTGGAGCAAGTCAATACCGTACGATGATGACCTGTGCAAAGAGTGGGTCTGCGCGATGTACGGTGCGGTCAACTATGGGGCGTGGCAAGGTTTGGATCGGGTCGTTTATTTGATGGAAATGGAGGAGAGAAAGAAAGAAAGAGAAGAGTGGGTGAAGGAAGTGAAGAAATTGATGAAGCCGGCGCCGTTGCGAAGTTTTTGACCGGCAAACCGTTGGTGCCCGTCAAGTTGTGGCAGGTACAGATGAAAAGGTTGAGTCCCCCCAGAATACGTCGGTTGAGGTACCTGAAGAAACCACCCCCGTGTCCCCAATTCCCAACACCACCCCTGACCCATGTGTCGTGTTGCTCGACGTTGCGTGTGAGGAACAGATATTGGACACGACACCGACGTTGCGGCCGATGAAATGTGATGAAGAGGAAGAGATTCAATGGATCGTATGGCCGAGCGTCGACAAGGCAAAGAAAATGAAGATGAAGGGAAAGAGGAAAGAAAAGAAAAAGAAGAAGGAAAAGAAAAGAAAGAATTGCAAGGGACCAGAGAAGATGAAACCGAAGAAACGTGTGCGACGTGGCGCCACGACGACAACCAACCACGAACCCGAATCGACGACGTTGCTGATTTGAATGCGCCATGTCGAAAACAGGCGATGTGAAGAAAGAAATGGTGGCGCGAGTTCGAGGTGTAAAGAAGGAGAGAAAATATATTGAGCTCAGGTTTTCGATGTATTTAGGCTGGTTTTAGGATTTGAAAGGATGTGATAAAGTGAGTGACTGAGCCTAAGGCGGCCTTAACGGCATGCCATAACACGCCACAGCCTCGCGATCAGTTTGAGGGGACGCGAGCAACACACCCGTAATATCCCGCTACCATTCTCGTTCTCAATAATCAGTTCCTGTCAACCCCGCCTCACCTTTTAACGCTTCCAATGTCACATGAAGCACTATTGATATTGTAGATCCGAATCTAAGTATATACTTATAAATCCTTATATCAGGCCTAAGTTGCATCGCTCTGCCCAATCCCTCACTCAGTCATGCATTGGAGGCAAACACTTACTGGTTGTTGTCGGCAACCAAACCTGGGTGGAGTCAAAAGTGGCAAGCCTCAGACAAAACCAAAAGAGCAAAAATCTGGTCAAGAGCCTACCGATTTTCAAACAACAGTATCCATGTGTGAGATTGCCTGCTTTTGGTCGACATTCAAGGTCCCAGCGCGAATTGTACGCAGCGTTGCTGAGACCGCTGTAGCATTCGGGCTGTACGGTTTCAGGCTTGACAGCGCACTCGCCGGCTGGATTGCTGGTGGTCACCATTGCGTTGTAGAATAGACATTCGTCAGCTGCTGCAATAAACAAACAAACACGTATGTTCGGCGACTTTGCCCCCCTGACGATGCCCTGGTGCATCGCCCGTCTGTGAAAAATAATGAAACGGGCGCACCTCATTGCGCTGTCGCAATTTACTGGCGCGAGCACGGTAAATTGCGTTCTTTTGGGTCACAGTGCTCGAACGGGGGATAACGATCCCGAAATCCCGATCTGGAGAATTTCGATCACGATAAAATCCCGAAATCCCGAGCCCAATTAATTCTCCGGATTCCGATCGTGATTACAGAGCTGTTAAAAGTGGAGTTGTATCACTTTTGTATGATATAAAAATGAGTATGACAACAAAAACGCCGAAAAAAAATGCACGGTCAAGTTTGCATCGCTTTTGTATAATTTGGCATCGTTTCTGTTGCGGATGTTTCGTTGCTCGACTTTGAGGTCCAAAAGTGAAAAAGCATCTGTAAGGTGACTAATATACTGCCAAAAACTGTAATCCCGGATCCAGAATCCAATCCGGATTATCAATCCCGATCCCGATCCGGAAAACTTCAATGCCGTCAAACAGAAATGCCGATCCGATTAATTGCCCGGATCCAGATGCCCGGATCCCGACAAGCAATCCCGCTCGAGCAAGCACTGGTCACGCGTAGGTTACGTATGTACATAGGTACAGCAGATGGTGCGGAAACAACGACCTGGTGTGCATCCCGCACTGTCTGTGAAAATAACATCTACAGTATACCACAACATATAGCTCGAAACGGGCAGTAAAAAAGCAACAAGCTGATATTGGTCGCACAATGACTATATGAGAATCCATCCCCCTAATTTTCCTGCATTGACAAGACCGATATTTGGCAATTATTTTCAAATTGAACCAGGTTTTGACAAGCACATTGCATTCTTATCAGTGAAAAGAATGAGAAACACACGTGTGCAGAAGTTTCACCCTGAATTCCACGCAACCGAAATGGTTCGGGCTCGGGTTACTGTAGCCACGTATCACACGCTTTATGTGTGAAATCGATACACACGCACACGTTGATCACTCCCGATAGATAAAGCGGGAAAAGAAAGAGAAAATAACTCCTTGTCAAAACCTGATTCAATTTGAAAAAATCGCCAGAAACTCTCCTTGACGATGCAGGAAAAATAAGGGCACGGTCTCTCATATAGTCATTGTGCGACCAATACAATGCTTATTGTTGGTCTCAGTCTGCGACACTAGTGTACTGATTGTATGTATTGATATTGATTTAACCCTGAATGAACAATCAATCATTAATTTCAAATTAAAATCACAATGGAATGTCCGCCACTAACGTATTGTCGTATTGACATCAGTGCATTTGCGTTTGCACAGTCCGTGAAAGTAGCTCTGCGCACAATGATAGTTCTTGGCCTTGGCGTGATAGCCCATGTTTGTGATCGGATGCGCACGCGGATAGTGCTGGCCGAGACAATGGCTCTCCGGTTTGGTCAGATCCAGATCGTACCTGAGTCGCGTTATGATCCTAATTTCAATTGTGTGCGTTTGATGCGCCGTTTTTACAATACCGAATACTGTTTTTGTGGCCGAGAGATGATCAGATCAGAGCCGTTCAGAAACTGAGCCTTGGTACTGTATGTGTCAATGGGTGTACATACCTAATATGTTCAAAATAAACGCATATAGTGTCTGGGCGTCATGTAAAAAAGGGGGTTGTCGACGCCGCTCGTCGAATTTCGTGGAAACGCAAGAACTGACCCTGTGTATGCTGCATCCTGCTGCATTTTGCTTGCAATGCATTGGTATATAATCTGACAATACTTTTGCGAGAAACTTTTATTCAAGCTCGTTGCCTGATCCGTAAAGCGCAATATGCACGCACTAACCATAACGTTCACGTGACTACCAACCACTCAACACACAAGTCTACATAGTCTGACGTTGTGATTTGCGAACAGCAACGAAACTCCAGCTGGCTGCGCGAGCTATACATACAGTATGTACTGTACGCGAGCTTTACGGATCAGGCAACGAGTTTGAAAAGTTTCTCCCAAAAGTATGGTCAGAGAAGATCCATATGCACGCATTGTATGTGCAATGTAAAGTATAGCGTCGATGGGTCGATGGATGTGGAGTCAAATCACAGCGCAAAATGAGCGCAAGAAATTAGGGGCAGCGATGAACGACGCCAAACCTTACGGCCCATAGATATCCTTGAAGATGTGTAAGACTCGCCTGTTAAGAATGGATAAAGGAAAACTGACCAGTCCCTATCGTATCCGAGTTTCACCCACTTTCCCGTGGTGTCGAAATACTTGAAGCTTTGCACAAAGTCCGTGTGTCCAATCCACAGCACTGTTTCGTTCGGTATGATTGCAGAAATAAAGTCTGCAAACAATTGCGAGTCCTTTGAGGATTACTGCTTCAGTTACGCAAGCGCAGTGTTCTTCCCCAGGCCAGCGTAGTTCTTTAACGTGTAAAAACAAAAAACTAAAGGAGAACTATGTACTCATCCCATCCAATAGCCGGCGTTTATTTGACAAGTTTTCGATTAAGCCCCAAGGAGCTTTTATGATTACTTTTTGCTTCATTATCTCCAAAAAGACGCGTATATACAAGCCACCCCCCCAACTACATATGTCCAACATAAGCCCCCGGAGGGCGTAATAGAACTTCTCCGGTGCGGATATTTTAACATGAATACATACCAAAACCCCCACGAAAACCATCAAACCCGTGACAATATGGTTCTCCAATTCGTCATCAATGTCAGCCAAGTATCCGTTCCTCGCTTCGCAATGCGCTCGTACGTTCGTCCACGTGTCGTTGAGCGATGTGACCAGATAACACTGATCGCTCCAAATATTGTTCCACACATCGGGTGCAACTGAAATTTACATTTTTGTCAATCCATCTACATATAGGCTTGAGTGACTGCGTTGATGACTAATCAATCATCTGTCGAACCGTCGCGAATTCCCAATCACAGCGTCTGTTGTGAATAAAGCAGATACGTAGGGTACACCGTAAACCACACTCACACTGCACGGTTGGCGTGCACGGTGTTCGGTAGAAATACCGTGCATAATGCGAGTAACTGCCGTCACAATCCCGCGTGCGCCATTCTCCCGTGCTCGGGATGACATCGACACAGTTGTGGTCATGCCACGTGCCGGGGTACGCGCCGTTGGTTTGACCGTATGCGAAATCTGAAAAGAGTCGACAACTAACTTGACTGGATTGTTTTAGTCAGCATACTTGATGTGTACGTATAAACATAGCGCGTGCATAAACATGTGTATGGTGATACTATGTATGTATATGAATTCGGGTAAAAATTATTAGATTTGGTGTGTGCATGCGCAAGCACCTGCTGAAGTATACTCAGTTTCTCGGCCCAGGAAGTGGGCCAAATCTTATACTTTACACCACGTGCTATGCTATACCACATGACATCGTCAAAATCTAGTATTTACGCGATCGACAGCTCTAAAATGCGAATGAATGAGCAACTTACTCAACGGGAAATTGTTCCAATCGCTTTCGTTCAGGTTGGCTCCACCGTCCGGACGAATATACAATCCCGCTGCGTCCCTCTTGATTCCCAACCAGTAGGAGTCGGTGCGACCCTTGACTTCTCGAATCCATTCTGACAATATTTTACTGTGATTCAAGTATTAAATGCGCAAAAAAATAGTCGAAATTCAACTAAAAAATATGCGCCAACTGTTGACTAAATGGAACTCTGCCAAACTGTCGATCATGCTACGTTGGTACAGACCAATCTCTTGACCCTGCGAATTGTACTGGTAACGTTGATTACTGTCAATGTAGATGTAGCAGTAGCCATCAGTCTGGATGCCGTATGGCAGTTCCCATGGAGCGTGACAGGTGCACGAACCTGTGATCAATTATGAGGGTGCCGGCATTGCAAGAAAATTAATTGAGCTAATTTTCTGAATTACTATCAGGCACCTGTATCAAACTTGCTGATTCGTCGTTCCTTGTTCACGTGACTTTTTCATGTGTTATAATATTTACTATGTGTATGTCCATTCCGACCAGCGTAAAAGTTGTTCTCAGACAGCTAATCCTTAGGCAACTACTATATGTAAACAAGACGCTGGTTCAAAGTAATAAAACCTCAGGCAATCTCAAAGCATCCTTGGCACAAGAAAACCGTGCGAGACCAAGATTAAACCGGTCCATTTCCCACTATCTGAGAATTTGCCACAAAACCAGGCCTAAACTATTGTCGACCAACTTGCAGCCGGTGGCGGTACGTAAGTCTGACAATCGCTTCGTCCGAGTGTCGCATTCGGTGTCAATGCCAACGGTGGCACACATCCGCACACGCCGTACTCACACGTGCTGCCATCGAGACAGCTCTGGCCGAACTGACAACTGCCGCCGGCGTACGACTTGCAATTGTTGAGCGTCACTGACGTTGCCCAGACGCCTGTAACGCAATGTTAAAACGAATTCAAATCTGCTTTATAGCTATGTATTATGATTATGATAACGGAAACGCACGTAGAACCCGAAATCTTTTGCGCACACACAAAAAATAAATTTGTACGTCTGGGAAACGAACCCAGGCGTACCAACACACATTAGCTATTGTAGTCATATAGTAAATTTCCGAATTCGCTGCCGCACAGTAAACTACGCCCCATAGTTAATGTCAAGTTATAAACCCGAACGCTAACCATGCACGGTTCTGAAACATTGCGCGCAGCTGCCTGGCTGGCTGGCAAGCAGCGTGTGTGCTGGTTGTCCGAATGTTCAAGAAGTTGATTTTCGGGTTTAGAACCTGACATTAACTATGGGGCGTACTTTACTGTGCGGCAGCGAATTTGGAAATTTACTATACGAACATAAATATCAAAGCTATATGACCCTCAATTAATGTTGATCATAAAAAGGTGATTATTTTGATCAGAGTCGTGTTCCCCTTCACGATTCGCTTCAATTACAAAACGGACCATTTGTTGGACACTGTCGGCTCATATGTCCTTCGTCACATTGCAGAGCGGCATTGTTTACGCCGGTGAGTCTTCGGCCAATAACCACTCGCCGGACAGTACCGCCCCTGTGATAATAACGTTTGAATCAGCTGTCGTGCTTTAACCGAAGACCACTTGTGGTTCCAAAAATTCCGTACACAAGTAAAAAGATCACATACCGGAGTTTTCCAGTTAAAGCCCCACGCCCCCCCCCCCCGAATAAAGCCCACGGTGGCTCTAAGTGGAAAATTTTCCACTTAAAGCTCCCGAGGATGCCTTGAGATTCACAGCCTGAGGTTTTAATCTACTTTGAACCAGCGCCTTGTTTACATAAGTAGTTGCCTAAGGATTAGCTGTCTGAGAACAACTTTTACGCTGGTCGGAATGGACATACATATAGTAAATATTTTAACACATGAAAAAGTCACGTGAAACAAGGAGACGAATCAGCAAGTTTGATACAGGTGCCCTGATAGTAATTCAGAAAATTAGCTCAATTAATTTTCTTGCAATGCCGGCACCCTCATAATTGATCACAGGTTCGTGCACCTGTCACGCTCCATGGGAACTGCCATACGGCATCCAGACTGGTTACTGCTACATCTACATTGACAGTAATCAGCGTTACCAGTACAATTCGCAGGGTCAAGAGATTGGTCTGTACCAACGTAGCATGATCGACAGTTTGGCAGAGTTCCATTTAGTCAACAGTTGGCGCATATTTCTCAGTTGAATTTCGACTATTGTTGCGCATTTAATATTTGAATCACAGTAAAATATTGTCAGAATGGATTCGAGAAGTCAAGGGTCGCACCGACTCCTACTGGTTGGGAATCAAGAGGGACGCAGCGGGATTGTATACTCGTCCCGGACGGTGGAGCCAACCTGAATGAAAGCGATTGGAACAATTTCCCGTTGAGTGAGTTGCTCATTCATTCGCATTTTAGAGCTGTCGATTGCGTAAATACTAGATTTTGACGATGTCATGTGTTATAGCGTAGCACGTGGTGTAAAGTATAAGATTTGGCCCATTTTCTGGGCCGATAAGCTGAGTATACTTCAGCTGGAGCTTGCGCATGCACACACCAAATCTTATAATTTTTACCGAATTCAGATACATATACATAGTATCACCATGTTTATGCACGCGCTATGTTTATACGTACACATCAAGCATACTGATTAAAACAATCCAGTCAAGTTAGTTGTCGACTCTTTTTCAGATTTCGCATACGGTCAAACCAACGGCGCGTACCCCGGCACGTGGCATGACCACAACTGTGTCGATGTCATCCCGAGCACGGGAGAATGGCGCACGCGGGATTGTGACGGCAGTTACTCGCATTATGCACGGTATTTCTACCGAACACCGTGCACGCCAACCGTGCAGTGTGAGTGTGGCTTACAGGTGTAACCCTACGTATCTGCTTTATTCACAACAGACGCTTGATTGGGAATCGCGACGGTTCGACAGATGATTGATTAGTCATCAACGCAGTCACTCAAGCCTATATGTAGATGGATTGACAAAAATGTAAACCTCAGTTGCACCCGATGTGTGGAACAATATTTGGAGCGGATCAGGTCACATTTCGCTCAACGTCACGTGGACGAAGTATGAGGCATTGCGAAGCGAGGAACGGATACTTGGCTGACATTGATGACGAATTGGAGAACCATATTGTCACGGGTTTGATGGTTTCCGTGGGGGTTTTGGTATGTATTCATGTTAAAATATCCGCACCGGAGAAGTTTTATTACGCCCTCCGGGGGCTTATGTTGGACATATGT